>QWTY01022029.1:8308-24018 GCA_008033365.1 Pseudorectes ferrugineus | reverse complement strand
TGCAGCCCACACCCTCACATACACTAAGATAACCATCTTTGGCACAGTAAGATCAACAGGAGCTACCTGCTGGAATGCGTCTGCAGCGTGCAGAGAAACCAGCAGCAGAGCAGGGAACTGAGCCTGTGCCAACAACTCCCCAGCAAAGACAGCAGTAGTGTCATGGGAAGCCTTACTGGCAGGGCAGGGTGGCTTTTGGTTACCACAACACAACCTCCGAGATCTTTACACCACAAGTCACTCTCTGCTAGTCAGAGACCCAACTGGTGGTCAGTAATGGGAGAGGTAGAAGAAGCCCAGGATCCCTGATAGCTCCAGCAGACAGTACCCAACTACGGAATGCTGTGGCGGCTGGCAGGACAGGACAGATTCAGCCCGTGGTTTTAGCAACCAGAGAATACAGTTCAAGTACCTGACGGACGTTGGCTTGCAGTAAATTCCCCAGGTGCTCCACCAGCTCTGAAAAAGTTGGTCTCTGCTTAGGATCTCCATGCCAGCAATCCAACATTGTTTGGTACCTAGAACAACAAAACCAATTAAAATACCAGCATAAGGAAAACAGCACCTATTGCTTGCTCCTGCACCTGCTAGTAGTGTGGGGTAAATATGGGCAACTGGAAGAACAGTGTCTCACATTTCTGGTGTTGTATAGTCTGGTGCTCTCATTCTCGTTCCTTCTTTCAGTCTTCTGCAAAATTCCTCATCAATTTTCACTCCAGGGTACGGTGATGCGCCTAAAATGAAAGCAACAGTAATTTTAATGCATTAGACGCTTAAATTCTGGGATTAATTTTCAAGCAAATAACTTACTATGGTTTGTGTTAATAAGACAACTCGGTATATTTGGATATGTAAACAATTTATATTTATGATGGAAACAGCAACTGATGGAGTAAATGAAGCACATCATCACATATTGAAATTGTATGAAGAAGCATTTCAAGCCTATGTTCCTACATTTGCATTTTAAAGAAAATTTTAGTATTTTATTTTGACGGAGAAAATATACAAGAATTTTTCAAGAAGTAAAAAGAAAATGCTACAGAGGGTCCAAGAACACTTTGACTATTTTCTTCAGACTCTTTTGTTTAGAGATGGCTCAGTAAAATTAAAGTGACTCACCTAATGAAAATATTTCCCACAGCAGAACTCCAAAGGACCATACATCACTCTGAATGGTATATACTCTATCAAAAATGGTTTCTGGTGCCATCCATTTTAGGGGTAGTCTGGCCTAAAAGCATTTTTATAAACAAAATGATATCAAAGTTTAGCAAAACACTGAGTTTCCACAAACTTCTTTAAGGGAAAAAAAGAAAAAAGAAGTCCTGATTTCATATTAATTCTCTATCAAACAGATAATCTGAAACTTACATCTCCTTTTCTGACGTAATCTGGGTCTTTGTAGATGTCTCGAGCCAAGCCAAAATCACAGATTTTGACCACGTTATTGTCTGACAAGAGGATATTACGAGCAGCCAGGTCCCTGTGGATGCACTGCAAAGAGAAGTAAACAACTTCATATGCTGCCTGTCGTCACAGCTCTGTCCACAGGGCTGATCTCTTTCACATATGTGCTCTCCTACCCTCAAAGGCCAGATAATTCTTAAAACCTTTTAAGAAAAAGAAACCTCAGCATCAACAGTTGCTGATTTTAAGTGCTTTTTTGATGGTCACAACTGATTTGGCTCAGGGAGACTTGTGTTCCCAAGTCCAAACATACATCTGTTTATCCACTGTGCAGAGAGGGCCTTTGAAGTTAGCTAATTAATTATCCTAAGAAGCTGACACAAAACAGGTTCAGATCTGATTACCTTTCGATTTACTTAGGTTCACTCAAATCTGTGTACTCCACTATTTCTCTGAAAAACACCACACTAAAATGCTGACTTGATTCCAACACAAACTAATCTTTACTACAGAGAAAGAAGTCCACATCTCTACCTATACAGAACAACAGCTGAGTTAACAACGCAAACACTTCAAAACTCAAGCCTCAATAGCCTGAAGTAAAAAAATCGGGCTCTGAAAGTGGCTACAGATTTGCTTCTAGTACGGACTGAAACTGCAGATTCTGGAAGCAGGTATTATTACATATGCACATCAATCAGGATGTATGAAAGGCAGACAAAAGCATGTTTTTAGAAAAAGGCTCTGAAGTCTGCTCTTGAACACCTAGCCTGCACTCTAGAGCAGTGTTGTTATTTCCTGCTTCTATTTTCTTTTCCCATTTCTAAGTATTTTTTGTTTCTATACAGCTGCAGGCAATTCCTCACTCTTGCTGGAATTGTCATCCTTTGAAACATGTGCTCTACATATTTAGGCTCAAACCACAGAAAAATACTTCTAGAAGGCCAAAACGCAGGTGAGGTGCTGTTGACTGCCAAGGTGTCTTCCGCAAGAGATTCTCCAAGGAGTCATCCATGAAGTTTCATAGCTGCATATCGTCTCTCCTCACATTGCCCTTCCAATCCCAGTGCACAAGGCACAAGCAACCTCCTCAGAGCAAAATCCTTTACTCTTGTTTAGCTCCTGTTACCAGGGATTTGTCCCTAATTCCTTTAATTGTCCTTATAAGTCAGCTCCCCTCCTCCAACCACTTAACCATTCTTCTATGAAGTGGTGGCCCATAAACCTTATACAGATCACTAACATTTGTGTCAATAAATACACGGACTGTTTCACTCTGTAGTATTAATGATTTGGGCATGCCTTAGAGCAAAAAGAAAATGTTGCGGATGACTGCTAGTCCAAAGATGAACATGTTGTTTCCTTCTACAGACCTACAGCATTACTTCCTACAGTCAAATAAATAACATGCCACTCTTCCTGAGAAGTTCCTTACTTTGCGTGAAGCCAAGAACTCCATTCCCCTCGCCACCTGGAAGCTGTAACAGATGAGGTCCTCCATGGTCAAAGGGTTCTTGCAAAGGTCTTCAGCACCAGCTGCAAAGAATCAGATGACAGTCAAACATGCCCTTTGTCACTGATGCCACCAATTACTGCTGTTAGGTAAAAGTCCATCTGAACCTTATGCCACACTGGACTGGAAGAGCAAATCAAGCACTTTTTCTGGCTATATAATTATCACTAACAACCCATTTTACATCAAACTAGTCTTGTGCAAAATAAATTTGAGATGATGGGTTATACCCCAGGCCTCCTTGCTTATTTCCAGAGTTCCCACCAGAGGAAAGATTTGCAAAACAATCCCAAAAGAAAAACAACCAAAACCCAGCTCAAAAGTTCCTAGGACAGTAAAGCTTTCTGTGGTTTAAGTTGAACTTAGAAACCAAGGAGAGGGAGGCCCCACCTAGTCTTTATGAGGAAAGAATATGCCATAGGGAGAAAGACTTCAATTTGGCAAAAAGCCCTGCTAATTTAGTGTAGAAGAACCCTAACCTCATCCTCTAGTGACCTGGAGGAATAATGTACTCAAATATCCAAAGATACCTAGGCATTTAGTTCCTGCTGAAATAAACAATTCTGTGACTTTGCTCAGCTCTTGATTTTAAGCAGACATCTACCAAGAACTACAGCACTGGTGGCTAAAACCTTAACCTAAGGGCTGCTTCAGGTCTACATACTTCTTGTAACATCCCAGCTCAGAGGGTGAATGTTTACACCAGGGAGTAGTGGAAAGGGACCGTGATGGTGTGGAAGTGCATGAAATACATGTGTGACATTACCTATTAGATTGCACTGAAACTGCAAGATCATTCTCCCTGTATACATACTGACGTTTTTCTTTGCATTAAATGATTTCTAGTAGTAGTTGAGGTACAGGCAGTAGAGCTATGGCCTTCCTCCCAGCTAGTCTGATCCCATCCCTAGGTGAAATTAGCAGCCTGTAAAATGGCAGCACTGAGCATTTTGTGCTGCGTCTGCCAAAGGAGGACATGGCAAATGCATCAGTGAAACCACTGCAGAGGATATGTGCATCCTGGGGAGGCTTTGAATGAGTGGATAATTCAGGCTTCCTGTTCCTGACAGACCACCTGGGCCGAGGGAAGGCAAAGCAAGCTCTCTGCTAATAAGCAGTGAAGCAAATAGTATTTCACAGTATTTAACTTCTGGGTAAACATTAAGGAAATTCACTTAGCATCCTGGTGCATCCCTCTCTGCACTGCCTTCAGAGTTTTTGCTCTGTGGTTTTACCTGAAGATATTGGGGCATTAAATAAACACATCTCCAAAAGGCTTCACACTAAAACCAGACAGGACATTATCTGGGACTGGGCTGAGGGGTTTGGGATGCTGATCTAGCTCAGGAACTTTGGTCATCCAGAGAATAGCCTGCACACAGCTTTGAGGGAGCTTCGGAAATCACACAGTCCCCAATGTCCCTCATCAGACCCACCAATGACACATGTTCCAACACCAGGAGAAGACATATCCTACCATCCTCCTCTTCCACGTCACTCAGGGACCGCTCCTCCACAAAGCCAGAGCTTGCTGAGCTCTGGCTGCTCGTGATGCTGTCCAACCTTCGCTTCAGGTCAGAAGAGACATCACCAATGTAGTTCTCCTTCCCCTGCCGAAATCTGGCACATTTGGTCTAGAAATATGAGGGGAGGGTGAGAAAAATCAGAAGCTGAAAGCATGCCAGAAGCTTCTACTGGAGAGGCAGTGAGGCTCCCTATGGTCTGTGCCAAGGTCACCAGGGAAGGCAGGGAGAGCAACCCAGTGAAGGCATGATCAGCTGCTCTGCTCCGAGCCACCACTGGTTGGGGCACCAGGCTGTTGCACTGACAGTATCAGCAAAACCCAACCCATGGCCATGTGGGTTCACCAGCTGGAGCACCCTCTGCCACTCCACAGCACAATTTTTGCCTGCTTTCACAACCTCCCAGCCAAACCCCAGCAACATCTCCACATGCTGGGGACTAAATGCACACTGATGAGCTGGGGTCCTCAGTCCCTGGTGCCCCCCACCTGTGAAACATACATGGATGGATGCTGCCAAACCCTCTCACACACTCCAGCCTCTCTGGACTGTTATGGCTTTACCTCCTGCTGCTGCAAAGGCCCTCCTGCTAAATCTCTACCTTGGCCGAAACCCTAACAGCCATCAAAATCTGACTTATTTCCTTCTTCCCCTAAGCCACTACATGCCTCTAGGGAAGAATCCATCCCCACAGGCATCTTCCAAAACATTTTCATTTTCTCCTGCTTTGGTTTGGTGATTTTTTCCCTGGCAGGGCTGTTCTTTAACATTGCCAAATCCCATTCCCACCACTTGTGTAAGCAAGGGTCAGCACCCCCATGAAACCCTGTCTCTTCCTTCAAGGCCTCTCAGATATTTGTTTATCTTTTAACCTCACAAGAAGATGCAGTGAGCTGCCTTTGCCAATATAAAATAGTAAACAGTGTCTCCAAGGATAAAGAAAAATAACCCCCTGGAGAACCAACAAGCAGTGGGAAGAAGCTCTGATCTAAGCACAGCAGCTGCAGGAAGACTCAAGTCTACCAACATGGCAGAGCACAGCCCAGAGGCCTTCCTCTTGACTGTGGGTGGAAAAGGGTTGGGTCCTCAGGGTGACCCTGAGTGCTGGGTACACACAGCCAAGTTCTTCATAAGCAATCTGACCCTGAGAGGGTATGGATCCTCCAGATGGATCCTCTCCAGAAATGAGACTCCTCTCAGAGGTGCCCAGAAATGAGTTTGAAAATGCCGGTCTCCATCCTCCCCCTTCTTTCAAATCAGGGTGCACAGGGGGAGCTGTGATGGAGCTCCTTTTTGCAAAGGACTTGGGAGGTGAAAAGCTGAATGTAGACTTATGAGCTATATCAATTATACAAAACTATGAACAGCAAAATAAATGTATAGCCTTGTTCAGCAATGAGCCAAGGGGACAGCGAACAGACAATCACATGATAGCAGATACCTATGGATATCTGATGGATATATACACTAAGCAAGGAGTGCAGTTATTTAAGGTGGTCTGGAGCTTAACTAAGAAAGGAAAAAATTCAGGCTGATAATCAGAAAAAACTTCCTGAAAGATACGGCCAAGTGTAGAACAGTCTGCCAAAGGAAATAGTGGAAGCCCAGTTCCTTTGCACATTTTAAGCTAACAATAACAAAACAGCTACATTGCAGGGGCCAGGGGAAAGACTAGATGACCTCTGATGTCTTTGCCATCTCTCATTCCCATGAGAAGTACACTAAGACATTCAGCGTCCCCAAGGATTGCCGCTTCAGTCTGCACTAGAAAAAGAAACATTGTGCGTGGAAAAAAAACCACCAAACCAAACATTCGCCTGTTAACCTTGACTCCTTACCTTGTAGGGGACAAATTCACTCCTCTTGCTTCGTAGGTAAGCTGACAGATTTCCGAACTTGCAATATTCCACAATCACCATGAGTGGGCCTGTACAACACATAAAGCAATTTATTAGACCATTAATATCCCACCTTATCTGACAGCATAACTTCTGGCTAGGAATAAATACAGTTCAAAGAGCATTCCGACAGCCACAGGTTTTTAAAAAAATCAGTAATAAAAAAAAATAAAATCTAATCAAACACTGAAATTACTCATTTTTCTGCTGTTCAAGGGAAGAAAACAAAGCACATAATTTTGAAAATCACAGGCTTAATTTCATATGCCAAAAAGTATAGTGGCATGCTTATATTTGAAGTGCCAATAACAGCCCAAGTTAATTGACATTGTAAGGATGCGACATAAATATTTGAATGAAGTTCAGTGCAATTAACCTCTGCAATAAAATACACACATTATTATCCATGCATTCTTCTACAGGTGGTTAAAGTACTAAAAATTTAAAACAGGAATCTTGGTTTCAGACATAGATGCCTTAATGTACAATCTAAATGTGGTATTTCATGTTCAAATTTACTTCACATAGGCACATGCTATGGTGATAAATTTCCATCCTAGGTTCCACATACTGGCCATCTCTATTTTATTATGGAATAAACAAGGAAATAAATATTTATGGATTATGTTTTCTTCAACTACTGACTTCTGTCATGGAAATTTACAAATTAAATTTTCATCCCATGGTAAGCCAACAAGTCAGCTTCCCTGAAAAATTATTACTGAGTTACTTTACACTGAATTTCTTCCAAATTAGTTTGTAGTACTGGATTTGCTAAACAAAACATCTGTCCCTGATTATAAAGTGAAATAGGTTCATCCACCCAGAGCTGGACTCCAAATTGCAATCTCCCCTCCTACACACACACAGAGGCACCAACAGCCCATCCAAAGACAGAGAGGAGAAGTCCCAGCTTGCAGTCATGCTGTAGCTGGTGACAAGAGTAAGAGTAACTTGTTAAATCTGGTATTGGACTCAGCTCTGAAGTCTGTTACACATGGGCTGTCCACTATAAAGGTAGATCTCAAGTACAGAAAAGCAGAGTGATAGAACAACTAAGGGATGGAGCTGCATGGCCCTTATTCCACCCTTATTCCTCCTTTATTCCACCTCTGGCCTGCTCACTCTTACCAGATTTTTTTTTTTTAAAGAAAGAACTACTCTTTCCAATCCTCAGTTTTGAATTTCAATTGCCTATGCAGCAGAAATGGAAGAAATAGGATTTTCATTAGCACCTCCTCACCCACTAAGAAGTTACTCACCTCCTGGCTTTGTGCAGGCTCCAAGTAAATTGACAACATTGAGATGATGGCCAATATGAATGAGTATCTTCAGCTCTGACATAAGTGCTCTGTGCTCACTATGGGTTGCCCCTTCTGCAGAGGTAAAGCAACACAGGTCAGGAGCATCACAGACAGAAAGGTTTTTCCCTCCTCCCTATTCTCTTCTGGTATTTATCCAGCCCATCATGTGAGGAGCCTTGTTGGCTGGCAGGCCGTGTCAGCTATGCCAGTACAGCACAGGGTGGAATACAGCCCCCAGCTGCTGGTAGCCCCATTTCGCTGCCCTATTACATCTTCTTTAGGAACAATGTGTCTGGGAACCACACATTTCAACTTTCCTGTGGCAAATGTGAGGCAGTATAATATGATTTAAAGTGAGGAGAAAGCTATTCCAAATTACAACTCAGTTTGGAGCGTGCCTAAGCCATTGTCTTGAGACTTGCGGAAAGCTTCCCACGAGGATGCATAAGGCAAAAATGGACACATGCAAATTGATTGCAGGAGCAACTTTATGTTCTGAACCTAAGTGGAATTACAAAGCATTGGCTAGGAAACCACAGCTGCATTGCTCCAGTTATCACTGAGGGAAAGGCATGTGCTTTCTCTAATCATTGCTTCATGGTAACACCCGTTAAACTAAACTTTCACAACAATGGGTACAATAGTTATAGTGTTGACAAATATCCCTGTATTGTGTATTCAAGTTGAAGTTTTAGTCACTATTTTTACCTTTAAGCATTTTGACTGCCACTGTTTTGCAGGTAGCAGTTTTGTCAATCCCAAACGCATCTGCTTCTATGACCTGGCCAAAAGCTCCACGTCCAAGAGGTTTACCTTGAAGTGAGAACACAAATATATTCCCTTGGCACAGCAGGCAAAAGTTGTAGAATAAAAAGCAACTTCAAAATGAGTTCATGAAGCAGAAATAACAGAGGACTTGAAATGTAGATAGGATGCACCATATCCTGTGGGAACACAGAGCCCACCCAGGGATCATGCAGCAGAGCAGTCCCACGGCGAGCCAGGACCCGAAACACCCTCCAGCATAGTGCTGGCTGCAGCATCACTAAATGGCTCATGCAATGAAAACTCACCTAGCTTTAGCCGATCTCTGGGAAACTCCCACTTGCTGGCATCATATGGGAGCCGCTCACAGTGCTCATCTATAGGGACTTCATCAGGATCCATGATGATTGACAAGTAGCCAGTCTTCATGTCCCCTCCGTTGGCCTGGAAAATGGTATTAGTTGCAGTTGCACAGTTTTTTGCTGGCAATGTGCAGGCAAAATGCCATTTTCTCACTTTAGAGTATTTCATTAGTTCCCAGAAATGCCAGGCTACCATTTCCCTACACCATGTCATCATGAGTGTGATCATTTTTAATTACTTGCACTTTTCTTTTCTCCCTCTCTCTTTTTTTTTTTTTTAATAAACAGAACCAGATGAAACATTTTTCTCTTGCAAGGGCCTGTTCAATTAAAAACAAATTTCTGCGCCCCCGGTTCCAGGCAAGAATGTTATGGCATGGAGAGAAAAAATGTGTCTGTTGATTTAAGAACAATGGAAAGAAGCAACACAAAAGGCCTCAAGTCAGCTCTCATTTGTCATGCAAGACCAGTGCTGATAGGACAGTATGAGAATTTTTTCATTACCCGCTTAACGGTCCGGAGGATGATTACAAGAAGCAACCAGAAGAACATGGCAATCACTGCAGTGCCAACGAGGATAATGAGCTCCAGATTTGTTTTCTCTTCAGCGCCTGGGAAGAAATAAATGAATATTTGAGTGATAGTTGGAAGCATATTTGTTTTGTTCATTCATTAAAGTAAAGAATGGAGGTCCTTGTTCTGAAGGTTCGTTTTAAAAGTGCAACATGGAGCAAGGAAACGAAAGCTAAACAAAACAAAAAGCTTGGGGGGTTATGTTGGAATATTACAGTTCCATGTTGTTTTACACACCATCCAATTTCTCAGCATCAATGTTGTTCCAAGGACAGTGTCTGGACCTTTGGCAAATATAAAAAAGTAAAATTCACATTTTGGAAAGAAATAATTGTTTTAGAATACCAAAAACTAATTACTCTTTCTTTAGAAACCAAAAAACCACCCCCATCATATAGAAAATAGAGCTGTGAGAATGACCTAGGGAACAATCTCTCTCTTGTCTCTTGACATCATTCATCTGGGGCATGAAAAATGTGGGTCTACAAGAACACATGATAATAAGGTCTTGTTTACAATGCTCCTTTTCCTGTAAAAGTGGCCAGCAGATACCACTTGAACATCGTTTAGTGCACAGAGGCAGCTCTCTTCTTCAGCTCCTGTCTGCCTCATCATGCTCCTGTATTTCATCCTTTGCACCATAGAGATTTTCCTACACAGTAGCACACTCCACTGCATGACCCCAATGAGCTGCACTACAAATTCCGTGCAGTGAAACAGTATGCCTTACACAGATTTCAAATTTCTACAGATGTGCCCCAGCCATATTTACCACATCAGCTGAAATCTACATCGATGTCATCTGCAAATAATTTCCACCCCATGTGAACATTTAGCCCAACATCTAAATATCCTAAAGGGACCTGTGAGAATAACATGATATTGCTTTAATTACCTTAATGGAACAGATCAGACAACCACCTCAACTGTAAAGACAGAGGTTTGTGAAGGCTTCAGTGACTAAAGTATGCAAATGTACTAATACCAAGAGTAAGGATCTTTTAGTTTGAGGCTTCTTGTTGCAACTCTTAGTGGAAAGTCCATTGTGGTCCCAGCTACCCACACTGCCGACTAACCTCTTGCTAGGATTTATTGTTTGTCATTGCAACTTGTATTTTGGTGTGCCACAATAGGACTGGAACAAGTGAGAGATGGGTCTCACAAATGCTGCTTTCAGAGTGTGGTGGACCAAAGGTGGAGTCCCCTAACTCAAAATCACTACCTGTTTCAATGAAATGGGACAGCAATCACAACAGACTGCAAAAACTCTTCACTATGTTTTTCTTAGATGCTGTGAGAGCAATGATATAATTTTAAAAGGTACAACATCCTATGCTAAAAAACACAGTATCACAATTATGTTGCCTACACAACAGAGATGCCCCAGGATATCTGCATGTTTACGTAGCTCTGTTGTATGGGTTTGCACGTAATATAGATTGGCAGAGTTTTCTTTGCAACCACAAGTAAGACAGATGCAGTTTTTGTTGAAAAGCTCTAAACAGCATAGTGGAGAAGAAAGCATCAGCCTCAACAGCTGGTTTATGACAGCTATGACAGCACCCAATTTCAGCTTGATAGGAATGGTCAGGACTTTTCACAAATTTCATAGCGTATTTTCAGATCTCCCGTCAGGATAGCCAGTAGATTTTCCTTCTAGTTATTCTAAAAATGTTATGCATAATCTGGAAAGAAGCTAACACCAACCTTCCACTGAAAAAAAAGCCACTGCTTTACTGCATCCGAGGACATTGCATGCAAGGCAGGTGTATAGCCCTCCATCTTCTTTCCTCACTCGACGGATGGTTAGTGTTTTGTTCCCATCTTTCAAAACAATACCTGGAAAAAAATTATGATTCTTAGTTTTGCTATTTTTATGACACTTTTTGTAAAGAATTCAAAATGAAACTCCTCATGGTGAAAATCAGCAGTCAGTCCCATGAAAGAAAGTCTTTTAATGATAATAGCAAGGGAGCAATCCTCACCTGAATCTTCCACAAGGGTCTCGTTATTTTTAAACCACATGATGCTTGGAGGAGGAATGCCATTCACTGCACATGACACTTCTATAGTTTCACCAATGTTTGTTGTTTGATTTTCCAGATTTCCAACAAGTGTGGGTGCCATGGGCTCTGTTGGTTTGAAAATACAGTAAAATTACTGATTATTAAGAAAAAGATCAATTTTTTTTCAGTAGTAGCCATTCATGTCCTAGTAACAAAGTCTCAAATCCTTTTATTACACCAAGAGCCACAGTGTTCATGTTAAGATCATAGTTCAACTTCCACATGACATGAAAAGATTAATATAGCCAAGAAAATTTCAACAGTATTGATATGACTTGCTTTAGCTGATTTAATTTGTAACTGCTCAGGCTGTGGAGGGAAGAGGGAATACTTGAGAAATTGCTTCCCTCACATTTCTATGTCCAGGGTCCTTATGAGAGGTTTGGCACTGTTGGTCCATTAAACATCCATTCAGGACAGGCCATGAACATGCATAAGTATTTTCCTGAATCTGCCTAATCAACCTAGACATCTAGGTCCCAAAGCAAAGTCATCACTCTTTGTGTGAAATCTGACTGATTATCAGCTTGCATTGCTTGTGCCTGAATACCAGTATCACTTACTGCAGTTTTAAATTATAGGCACTGCTTCAGACTCGAGAGTCAGTCACACAAAGCAACAGCATTAATGCTACGAATACACATGTGCATATACAGCTACAGGGAAAAATGTGTTCTGAAAAGTCAAGTTGAGAAGTTACTGAGCTAAACACATTACTTTAGCAGAAGCCAAACACATCTCCTTGCACAGTACAGTGGCTCAGTCAGTGTTTCCTCACTGGTATTAATGAAACAGTCCCTGCTGCCTGGACACACCCCAGAAGTGCGTGTTACAACAACTGGTTTAAGTCTATTTAACAAACTGAGTGCACCATTAACCAAACACATGCAAAGCCTGAACATACTAAAAACTGCCACTACTGCAATTATTTTCATGCACAGCCACTCATTTTGCTTCAGAGTAAGAGATCGGTACCTTGAACAGTAAGGTGCTTCACCAGGCAGTGCTGTGTTTTAGCCTTTTTGTCCTGAGCAATGCAAACATAGTCCCCTCCATCCTGGAGGGAGATGTTACGAAGGATGAGCTCCAAGGTGACGTTTTCACCATTGGTATTTGAAACTGTCTCATTCAGCTTCTGGAGAGCATTGAGGTTCTTGCAAACAGGCATGGGCAGCCCTCCAAAGGGAGTTTGTGAAACGTGAGCTCTGAGTTTGTACCATGACAGCTTCTCAAAGGTGAATTTGTCTGCTGTGCATCGCAAGGACATGTTATCCTTCTCTGTCAGTTGATTCTGAGGCTGGAGATTAATTTCAAGACCCCCTGCAAGTTAAAAAAGTAAAAGAAATTCCTAGTTGATTCTGCATTTTGTGGCTAACGTTAACTTGAAAAAGTAATTTTGGAAATACAGGTTTTGTCATCCTATCTGGTTGCAAGTAAGGAAAAGAAACACTGAAAAAGATCAATCAAATCAATCAGTCAGTCAACTAATCAATTATCTAAGGAGTACAATCTCATTAAAAGCAATACATTTCAAATGGATCAAATGAAGAACTGTGTAACTAATGCAGTTACTTTTCCTGTAGAAACTTACAGCAACCTAAGATGATTCTCAGCATTATCTTATAGTTCATTTTTAAATTTGGATTAAAATAAAATTTTGGCATGTGAATATGGGGACTGATTGTTAAGGAGACAGAAGCTCTTTGCCACTGGTTTTGAAAATTCTAGTCTTAGCTCTTACAGTATGTCTTTATTAATTTCGTGACAATTTCTCTGTAGCTCTTTTATGTCACTGCAAAAGCTTAAAAGTAGTCACTCTTGGGACAACAGTGCCCATCTTGCACCACTTTCACTGGCCCACCACTCCACTGATACCAGCAGAACTAATCACTTGGCTGAAATTAGTGGCAACTTTAAAGGCTGCCTGAAGAAAATCTTAGGTAAACCTAAAATCCGAAAGAATTAAAGAATTTCATAAAGGACAGGAATCAGATAACAGCACGCAAGTGCCTTTCATTAGCAAACAGACAAAATAACATGAATTTAACATGGCTGTCCTTGGCAGGGTGCACTTACTGGTCACATGGAAGGAGATCACTCTCTCACTTGACCCAGCCCTGTTCGTAGCCATACATCTGTACAAAGCAGACACATTTGCTGCTTGAATCACGAGGGTGCTCACAGTCTACAAAAGAACAACCAAGCAATTTCATACCACATCAGTGCTAAAGTAACACCCAACCACCTCAACAGCTCAGCAGAGGGCTCTGCAGATATCTGCACAACCAAAAATCCCTCCAAAGCACAAGTCCATGGCATGGCAGAAGCACAGACTCCTTCTGAAGTTTACGTTTTTGTCCTTAAGTGTGTAAAAATCAGCTAAAAGGAAAGAGGAAGAAGCAGAACGTGGACTTTGGTATATGTGTTAAAAAATGTTGCACCCACAATTTTTTCTGCTTTTCAGTCTCTCCAGCTTCTATTACAGTTAATTCGCAAGATGAACCCATCTAACTTCAGACCACTGAAAGGTAGTTACTGAAACCTAAGTCAGTTGTATTCCTCAATGGAGACTCACTTCAGATCAGTGTCCAAAAGACCTGAAAGTGTGTATCTCTGCCTCTTGGCTTCAGCAGGAGCTTGCCCGGCTAGCTGAGAGTAGATCCCCGACTTTAACAATAGGTGAAAAGAGTCTCATCTCTAGTGGTGTATTTCCAGATATGTGGACTACTGAACAGGGTTAATCATCTCCAGCCAAGAGAAAAGAAAATCTGCTCACCTTTGTTTTCCCAGCAATAGGAACAACCCGGTGCTTAATTTCAACCTGATTCCCACCCTTTCTCTCTGAGATCACTTTCCATTTCTTGCATGCATACGGATTGGCTCCTGAGCGAACCTTCCTGAAACGTAAGTAGAGATATATGCATTAGATAAGAGGAGTATTTGCCCTTCAAGAGAGTGATTTTGGGTTCTCCTTATAATATGCAGATATCTATAAGTCAGATGCATCACTGGCCACAGCTTGCATCTGTGAGGGAAGTGTATGCTTCTGGAAATATTTCTATTAAACTTCACCCTATAACCTCCTGAGACCTTCATGGTCTTTAAAGTAAAGGACCCCCAAGCCGAAAGGTGAATTTCCTAATTAATCTGCTTGTGTCAGCTCAGTCGGGATGGTTGGAGGAAAGCAGCTATTCTGGGAACAAACCTCCATTCATAAATGGATGATTCAAGTTGATTTAGTTCAAAGGAAGACAGAGAGACATAGAAATTGCTGAACTCCCTACAAGAATTTCTTGAGGACAGTAGCTATTGTGTAGGAAGCAACCAGGCACCAAAGGAAGAAACTAGTGGAATCATTTTAAAAACAACAACAGGAAAGAAGAATGCTTTTTTTTTTTGTCCCTGGCCTTTTTTTTTTTAAAGGAAATCTGGGCTTATGGCAGGCCCAGATAAGGGAAGCTGCGTGAATCTCAGTCAGGCACTCTCTCTATCATTCCCCAACATCAATCAGTGCACTTCCTGTGAGATACACTTTCACACAGATAAAGAGCACCATCACACTCAGCACTTGAGCACAAGAAAAAAAACACCACAAGGACGCGCAATTAGCATAAACAGCAAATTTCCTCTGTTTGGGATGGAGTTTTGGGCCTGCAGCCCACAGGGGGATCTGAGGGAAGGGCATGCGAACAGCTGCATTTGAAACCCCGCGCAAGTCGAGATGCCCTTCAAGAGAGCACGACAGCAACATGCCAGCACTGCTGGATCCCCTCTGCGGGTGGCCATCGCCTCTGCCAACAACAATGACCTTGGCAGAGCCTGACTGCAGCAATCTGCAAATTAAGTACAACAATCTTTTCTTCACTGGCCATTGGGTTTGCACTCAGTAACAAGCCTGGATGAGGGAGGCACCAAACAAACCCAACCCAACACAAACGTCCCTTAAGATCTACATAAGCTGCAGAAGATAGCAAGGACGTGGCACTCACTGAGGGCTGAAAGTGCACTCCTCCTCCAGCTGCCAGTGCCAGAGCACGGTGGTGGGTGGTGGGACGGCGTAGACGGTACAGGTGAGCGCTTGTGTCGAGCCGTACTTGTAGGAGTCCACGGGGGCCATCAGAGCATTCTCACCGATCTGGGGGGGCACTGCAGGAGAGAGCAGCAGGTCACACCTCCTGCTGAAGGCTCCCCAGCGTGCATGCATTAGAGCCAGGGTGACCAATTCACACCATGCCCCAGTCCGAGTGCAACACAGAGCACCTCCAAGGACACGTGGGGAAGCAGTGAACCTGCCCA
>QWTY01022027.1:0-14697 GCA_008033365.1 Pseudorectes ferrugineus | reverse complement strand
GAGGGTGAGCGAGCGACTCTCGTGGGTGCCTGGTGTTGGGGCAGTGTCAAACCACGACAAACACCTACATAGAAACTACATTAAATCTGAGCAAATAATCAAAATGGAAACAGAGGTTAAGAATAAAGGCAAGTCTATTCAAAATAGTCTGACATTTAATTTAAGGGCACTACCCATCCTGTTGAGTAGTAATTTCCAGAAATTAGTTACAAATAAACGAGATATCAGAAATGTATCAATACCTGCATGACAATTTTTGTCATTTTAGAATTCTATCCTTAAAACCAGAGAAGAATTGACAACACATAGTATCTCTTCCATGCTCTATGAAAAATATCCCCATATGAACAAAACATTCAAGAAAAAAGTTCAAAGCAGTACTAAATCATTAAATGTACAGTAAGCTACAAAGCTTCACCTCTTACAGTATAAGCTATGTACTGCACCAGCAAACTGAAACAAAGGTATTTCAGACTGAAATGAATTTTTTTTTTAGGATGAATACAATATATTTAAAGAAAACAATCTTGTTTTGGAAGGTTTCTAAGGTATGCACACTTTTACATAGCAAAGAAGCTAAACTCTGTATAAACTACTGCACACTGATTTCTAGCTCATAAGTTGAATTGATAAGCTATGAAATTCTCTGTATCCTAAGTAGTTCATTAAGGATATGGTCTAATTCAAGCCAATTCTTATAAATCTGTTCTGACAAACACACTTAAGTACCCTTTCACCTATGACAGACCCTAATGCTCTGTTCTGCTTTTCAGTACCATAACTGAAAATGACAGTCATACTTGTCTATGATATGAAAAAGTCTTCAAAAACAGAAAGGGAAAAGTTAAGCTAATTCTTGGTTATCATTTCCTACTTCTCCTGCCTAGGAGGTACTGTATGAATTTAGTTTAAGTGTATTATGATACAGAAATACAGGCTGGTAAGGAAATTAATTTTCAAAAAACATATAGAGCACCATATAAGGAAAACAGAATGACAAAAGTATTACTGTAAGTATATCCGAAAAGAAGCAAACACAGGCAGTTACAACAGTAAACCACTGTTAGTTTAAAGTATTTAAGTAAAGACTTGGCAATACAGTTTTGACTTGAAAATGTTTCTGGCAGAACAAAGCAGAAATTCAATCACTTACTTTTGGGACAGAAGACTTTTTTCTTTTGGCTCCTGCTTTTTCTTCACTCCCCTCAGCAGGCTCCTGATTGCTTTCTTCAACAGTTTCATTGATTGGAGTGTTAATGGCTGGATGGGGCTTCAATTAAAAAAAGCATCAAAAATGAGATCTAAATCCCCTCCTCACCTGAGGTGTATTCTCTCACAAACAATACTGAAGGAAGCATCATGTAAAGAAACCCCTTATTAGAAGGACAAGAATATTAAATACATCTTATTTCATCTTATTCCATTAATTTCCACTGTTTTCAATCTAATTTGCAATTCCTTTATTATTAAACTTTCAAACTCTAATGCTGTAACAACTAATTTTCACATTACCAATACTGCAATATACATCTTTTCTTACATATAATATAACATATCTTAACATATCTGAAAGGTAAGAAATAAAAAAAATGGTTTTGGTCAAATACAACTTCTGATGCTACTATAAAGAAGTGCAATTTTAAATACACTATCAATCCTAAGTGATTCAACTACTTGTTCCTGAAAATGTAAGCAAAAAAAAGGATTATAGTAAGGTAGTTAATGAATTAGAAGTTAAAACCATAGAAACAGAGGAGATAAAGCCTAAATTACGCTTTTTTCTTCCATTACATTGTATATGGCTTTCTCCCTCTTATATAGTAGCTCCTTCAAATAAAGCTGGCAGAACTCCCCTGACTTTTTTTCCCCCCACTGGAGAAGTGGGTTTGGGTTTAAGCCCAACCTACAAGCTCCTTTCTGCCCTCCAACACCCTTACTAGCAGTTACAGACAACATCTGCAAAGTATAAATACTGCTCTCAGAACATTCCAGTTCTGGCAATGTAACAGAAAATGTAGCTCTCAGAAGGCCTTACGAAGATAAAAAATGCAGTGGAGAACTGCTAGCAAACAACCAATTTTGCCACTGCTTGGCTCCACTGGAGAGAATAGTGGCATTTACAAAGCAAAAGCAGATTGCAGCTTCTCGAGCCTAAACTGCTGACAGGGCTAACTGCGACACCCAAGTGCCAGAACTCTGCAACTGAAGATGTGGTGCTTCAATGGGCCACGGCCATCCACGGCAGCGCCACCACCAGGGACCGGGGTATATCCCAGGAATGTCATGAACCTCGATGCACATGCCGCTGTCATGGCCCCCACACTGCAGTGAAACTGCCAAGTCAGTGCCACCAAGCGCCGCTCAGCCAAGATAGAAATGAGAGGGCAGCAAGCCCCTGCAGAGCTCTACCCACCAACAGAGGAAAGAAGGATTTTCACAGGATGCTGCCAATTCTTGGTGGTGACTACCTTTCTCACTTTTTGTAATTCTTCACTTCCCCCTACTTTTCTATTTTCTTCCTCGCTCTCTTCTTTGACAAGGAATAAAAGTGAATTACCGTTTTGACCTTGTCTCTTAATCTTGCTCCTGGTGTATTTGAATCTCCCCACCTCCATGATAGGGTGGTGGATGGCTTAGGACACGCTCTCAGACTGGGTCATATGCCCAGTACAAGGACAAAAAAAGAGGAAAAAAATTGCAAGTGAATGCCTCTATACAAAGAGGTGACAAGTCTGCCCCTTTAATATCATGTATCCAGATCAAAAGCTCAATTTTGCATACACCTTCACATGCTCACCCACTTCCCTCTGACCATGCTGCATGCCCAAACACAAAATTTCCTCCTCATCGTAAATTTTTAAGCTCTGACTCCTAAACCGTCTTCCCTACTACTGTTCAGTAACAATGTTTCACTTAGCTCTCAGAATCTTTAAAATCAAAGAATTGTATGTAGATAAAACATAGAGATCAAGGAATATCTTAAGATACATTCACCTCCAAGACCGCAGCTAAAGAAATGTGTCCTTTCACCTATGAACTGAACAGTGCAACATATTAGCAAGCCATAATACATTATTCTACTTTAAAATCCTCTTGGGAAAATGGCACATTTACTCATCAATATCTACGTTACCTTTCCTCTCGGTTTTCATAAGCACCTGCTTGCCTTCACTTTCAAGATCCCTCGCTGCCTACGCTCATCCCTCATGCTCATGGGCAGGTGCCGGTGACATGGGTGGAACCAAGTCTGTCACGGCCCTGAGCTGATGACATTTTGTCCTGGGGAAGTGGCTTGCAAGGGGTGAACTGACCCTCAACATTCCACCTCACCTGGGAACAGATGGTGCCTTCACCCAAGTAGCAATGGGAGAAGGGGGAGAGACAATGGAGAGATGGATGGTCATGCACAGAATAAGATGCCCGCACAGGGCACAAGGGGTTCTGAGGCAAAAGAGATGCCAGAGTCAAGGAGGACTCTGAGGGGAGATGCACAAGCCATTGCCCAAACCAAGCTCCAGCCCAGAGGAGGTGCCTCATGTTGAGCAGTACATTTAGTGAAGGTAGCTTGTATCATTGCAGACTGAGCTGTGACCGGCAGGAGCTGGAGGCAAGAGATCTTGAACTTTGCATAAAAAGGGCACGGTGGTCACCCAGGTGAGTGGACACTCAGAGACAGCAGGGGCCAAGGACTCAACTAGAAGACTCAACAGTTTCCAATCTTGGACTGTGAGGGTATAAATGTCCAGGGCTTCCTTTGTCCAGGGTCTCTCCCAGGAAGCACCCAGCTCAAGCTGTTACTCTGTGGTATCATCATGATTAAATTATTTTACAGATCCAGCTGTCTGAGACTGCTAATGGAAACTCAGAGTCAAGCCAGTAAGGAAACCTTGTCTGACTGTGTGAGTGTGGTGTGTGCAGGGAGTCAGCAGGGCACCCAACCGGATCACTGGAGCTGTCTGCTGCAAAGGGCCTCAGCCCAAGCTCAGGTGGTGGCGAGTGTGACTGTCACAGTGGCTCCTGGATGGTCAGACATGGAAGTTCCCTTAACACCAAGCCCTGGCAGAGAGCAGACAGAAGGTACACGTCAAGGTACAGCTGCAGGCCATAGAGTAGCCCACACCGCAGCTGCTGAGTATCAAACAAGGAACAGTAAAAACAAAGTGACCACTTCACACCCGACTTTCTCCTATACCACCATTGTTTTACCCAGAGGACACACTGTAATGTGCAGAGAGGACACTGGGGACCAACAAAGCAAGAGCAGAGGTGGCTGGAGGGAAGCATGTTTCTCGAACTCTTTTTTTTTTTTCTTTGTTCCTTGTTACCAGAACTAGTAACAAAAAGCATATGTCAACTGACTAAACTGCACCAAATTCCCTGATATGAATGTTTTGTTGTCTATACCATACCCCTTTTCAGCAAAGATGGTGGAGCCTCTCAAACTGATTTCAAGCACTCTGCTACCCTTAAAACAAATACCAGCTTCCCCATAAACTCCCCAGTAGTCCCAGGTTCAGCTGAGATAGAGGTAATTCTCTTCTTCATAGCTGGTACAGTTATGGATTCAGTATGAGAATCATATTCAAAACTTACAGATTTTTTAGTTGTTGCTAAATAATGTGTACTCTAAACCATGGAAAACACTACTTAGCAAAAACTAGAACAGTGTTATCAACAGGATTCTCATACTAAATACAAAACATAGCACTGCACCAGCTACTAAGAAGAAAACTAACTCTATCCCAAGGGAAACCAGGACATTACACACTTAAGCATCCACTCCTTCCCTGACTAAAATATCCAAAAGTCCTACCCCTCAAAAAAACCTTAGCTGTTAAATGACAGCCACAGAGACTCACCAAGTAGAGAAGCATCCTTCCCTTATTATTAGCGGCTGAAAGTATATGCACGTGTTTCCCCAGCTTTGAGAAGAGGGTAGTATGGCAACATCCTTGTGAACAGAAAGCTGCAACAGCCAAACACCATGGGAACTAACAAGAACATGAAATAAGATGCCTCTGAAGTCTCAGCACTGTGAATTGTATGCTGTTGTGTGAAGTACTGAAAAGAGAAGGCTCATTTCAACACACAAGCCAAAACAACTGAAAACAAACCAAAAACCAACTGCCATACTACAATTTTTTTGTTCTTGGAAAAGTGGGAGGTTCCTCCATCTCATCTATAATCTTCGGCATAACAGCAACATCATACTTCAAGAATTAAACTCAAAAGGAAGTGCTTTGAAAAAAAAACCCATGAAAGATGCATGATTGACTGACCTGACATTTTCAGAGATGCCTCAAAGAAACAACCTAAGTAGATCCTTACTGGCAGCTTTTTTTCAGATTAAGTAACACTTACTGTGTCTTATTTTATTTTACAAGATGTCCCATCTCGAAAGCCTTTTGCAGATGTACTCCATTAGCACCGACAAGGACTACCCACAAGTAAAAACAAAAGCTGGCTAAAGGGCTTGATCTGCTCCAAGTAAAACTTGCTTTTAATAATGCCTAGCACAGGGCAGAAGAAGACTATCACAAGGAAAGCCTTCTACAGTTAAAGAGCAAATTCAGAAGAAAATATGCAGGAATCTACTGCATTACTTCATTCTTTCTGTAATTCAAACTAATCCAACCTTCCTGTTCAAGCAGGGAAACCCACAGCTGGCTGACCAGGACCATGTCCAGATGACTTCTAGGCATCTCCAAGAATGAAGACTCCATAACCGCACTGAGCAACATGTAGCAGTGCTCAGTGACCCTCACGGGGGAAAAAAAAAAAAAAAATCTTCATTATATTCAGAGAGAACCTCTTGTGTTTCAGTTTGTGCTCTTTGCCTCTGGTCCTGTCACTGGAAACCCCTAAAAAGGGTCTGAGCCAGTCTCTTTCCACCCTTGCTTCACATATTTGTATAAATTGAGCAGATTCCACGTAAGTTCACCAGGGCTGAGCAGTCCCAGCTCTCTGAGCCTCTCCTCACAGCATAAATGCTCCAGTCCCTCATGTTCATGGCCCTTCACGGGTCTCTCTGTCCAGTATGTTCATGTTCCTCAAGTTGTATTGAGTAGCCCAGAATTGGATGCAGGACTCCAGTTAAAACATCCCTAGCAAGAAAGGTTTCTTCTTCCAGTAATTTTAAGGCTCACTTAGAGGAACAGGTTATAAATATGACCTGTGGAACAAAAAGCTTTTCCTTTCCTTTCAGTAAAGAAATAGGGAAAAAACTGCAAAGAACAACCCAATGGCTCTAGACAGAACCTGACCAAGACAGACAGTGTGAATAGTGCTGCTGCTGAAGCTGAAGAACCTGAATGGAACTCAAAAGGTAAAAGGACTACCTTGCAGAAAAGATGTTACACTAAGAAAACAGTCTGCACCTATTTCTTGGCAACATGTTTTGTGTCTTTTTCCAATCGGAGAAACATCTAGGAATGTCTCAGATGCTACTGAAAGCACTGCTTAAATGAAGTGACTGATTTCTGCTATGAAACAAAATATTAGACAAACTTTTTACTGCTAATTATTTATACCCAGATTTTAACCTAGTTAGAATGACTGGCAACACACAAGTTATAGTTCACAACTGCCTCAGCCATCCACAAGGCATCTCTTTTCAATTGCCACAATAAGGACAGTGAAAAGGTGTATCAATTTGCATCTTACAGTAGCAGAAAGAATCTGTTTCTTATCACTATGGTCCTTCCCACTGGGATATGAGGATTAGCATCTTTCCATATCCCAAAGAAGAAAGTGTACACCTGGAATACATCATCTTCTGACAATACCTCAGAAACTCCTTACATCTTTATCCATGTTCTCCTTCAAACTAGAAACACAGTAACTTGGGATATCTTATGAAGCAAGAATTAACTGGTGCTGAAATGGCAACCTGGCATGTTGTGTAAGAGCACCAAATAAAAACGGAAGACAGCAATTCTTTTTATTATTATTGCAGCATTGCCTAGAAGACCCAATGTAACCAAGATCAGTATATATTCAGTGTACATAATAAAACTAAAAGCTTACAGAATGTACAGAGCAAGCAAAGACAAAATGAGCGAGAGAATTTCTTTGTCTTCATATTAAATTTGGGTCCTTTTATGGGTAGCATTGCATAGTTCTGGTTTAAGCTTGGAAGTCCTACAAAAAGGGCAAGAAACAAGGAACTCCTGATGGACAAAAACTGAATCAAGTCATGTGACAGGGGTTAAAAGGCAAACATCACATTCCTTCCAACTGCTAGCACGAAAATACTGCACACTAAGAAAGCATGTACTGAAATCTTACAAGGATACTTGTGGACACAGGCATTTGGTTTTAGAATACAGAGGGTAGAGTGACTGAGACTCCAAAAAACCACCACTTTTCAAGCACAGTCGCACAGTTACAAAGGTAAGTATTTCAGGAATATATATAATTGTAAGTATGTATATATCTCCAGTTAAACAACCTCCATCTCTTTTTATGCTATCGATATTAGACACCAATAATAAACAGTATTTAAAATTTTTAGAATATATGAAATTTTGTCTAACCTGCAGTTAAATAGGAGCAATAAGTCATTCCCCTGTGTCAGGAAAACACTTACTGCCTTTCCCCTCCTCTCCCCAAAGCCACAAAGACTTGTAGAGTCTGTATAGCTTACCTGCTGATGAGAGAATTTCACTTTGGGATTATTGTCAATTTCCCACAACCCTTCATTAAAACCCTTTCTTTTATTCGGTTTGCCATATTTATCTTTATTTTCTGAGTAAGGGAATATGTCCTTTGGTCCCAAAAATGCCCTTAAGGAAAGAAAGAACAAAATTCACATTTTAACTGGTTAGTCTTTTCCAAGAAGTAAGCACCATGTGTTACTAAAGATTAAATTCATTACTACTGTAACAACTATTCTGCTAGACTCCTTAGTTTTTTAAACTTTGGCCTATGAAAGCCCAAGGTTTCCATTACTACCACCACACATAGAGACTTCCCTGCTTCCCAGAGCATTCTGTATCTGGGCAAAAAATGCTCAATGCTGCATCTTAAAATCGCAGCTAACAAGTCAACCAGCTACTGTGAACCGGATCAATTAAAAACTAAGCAGCTTACAAACAAACAGAAAGAGCAATTGCTTCCTTATGAAAGAGAATTATGCTTAAATGTTAAGAATAAAGCACTCTTTAATATTTTTATTGTGCTGGATGTGAAAAAGCACCACCTGAAAACACTGACTGCCCCCATTTTTTAAGAATGCTATGTAAGTATGTAATTAATTCAGCATTAATTCAGTAGTTTTTCAGGGTCTGACAACAGGACGTCACAACTTGATTTATGAAATTTAAACAATAAAGACTTTCTTATTTTAAGCTTCTCCCCCAGTCATCTTCTTGATGAAGTAAACATAACAATTATTTTATTTTTAAGATACTCTTGGAACAGTCTTGATGCTGTCTGTGTATCTTTTCCAGACAAAAACCACTCCTATCCCTACTGTAAGCTGTCAAACTAAAGCTTTAACCTATTAGCTAATCTCATATGAAAAAGTCAGAGTATTCACTACTAGCACCTCCAAGTTAAGACTTGGGAAAACAAGGTACCATGTTACTGAGAACCAGTATTATGGTTTACACTGAAGAACATCAAAGACTGTTTCATTTCTGCTCTACTTTCACGGCCTTTCGAAGTTAGGATTTCACTGTACCAATCTATATGCTGCTAACAGACAAACACCACACTCTGGTTGTACAGTTTCAGTTTCAATCCGTGCCTACATGACTCTGTGTTATTGCAAATGTATTATATCCAAGTATTTGAAAAGTTGCAGTTACTTGCTTTCTAAAGTACCAGCTCATGGAGCTTAGATACTTCTAAGCTCCACGCCACCATTTCCTTCATTATCCTTAAAAAAAACCAGCTACTTCAGACTTACACCTCACTAAAAGGAGGGGAAAAAAAGCAAGCATCTCATAGAAAGCTTAAGCATCTTCTACTCCAGCAGTAAATACTCATCTGTGTGCACGAAGTATTAAGTAAGCCATTGTCACATTAAACTGCAAATCACCCACCTCTTGGCAAGAGAGAGATAGAGAGGATTCAGCCAGTGTGGGAACCATGCACCTGGCAAAGCTTACTTACACAAACCAAAAAGATGGGGAGGGAGACAGAGCAACTGGGAGAGAAAAAATAGGAAAAACATTGCCTCTCTTCTTCCTTATTCTCTGAAAGGAAGAATTTTTCCAGAGTCTCTAAGCCTTGGCCCATATTGTCAGGCATTGAAAAACACCCGAGAACAGCTACCGTGAAATGGTTATGAGGCTTACTAGGCTGCTGCAGTTTAATCCCCATGCACCAAAAAAGAAAAAAGAACAAGAAAAACTGAATGAAAAGAGATTACCCTAATACATAAAGTCCAGAAACTAGAGTTCAGTGTGATCTGCTTGTCTGTGACCAAACAAAATTTTTACTGATATGACCTACTGCCACAACATACCCAAATAAAGTGCTTATTAAAACAGTATTCACTTTATTACTCTCCCCACATAGTAACACATTCAGTTGGGGTTTTTTTACAAAACTTAAGAAAAAACTGCAAAGTACAGGTTAATACTTATTTACAGTAATTTCATAAACTGAATATTATTTCTAAAAGCCAAGTAAGTATTATTCCCAAGCCAGTCTTGCTTTCCTTTTTCGCATGGTTCCTTTTTCCTGCTGTAAACATCCACACAGCCTTAAAACATCATCCTTTATACAGGACTTTTTAGCATGATAAACTGATTGTGTGGGTTTTCAGAGTTGCCAGTACTTACAGTAAGATAGACTGTACACAAACAACCTACTAAATGCTGAAGGTACAGTGTTTAACTTTGCACAGATGTGTAAGTCTTAACTGTGAGAAGCACAGCACAGAACAAGTTTACCAAATTTATTTTAATTCCCATGAAAAAAGTGCAAGAAATTGTTAACTCTACGTAATTCCTGATGGATCACTGAAGTCACTACTTACAACTAAAAACCTAAACAAAATTACATGCCATAGAACATCAGTCTCCTTTGTCACCTGATCTGTTCCTTCCTACTGTTATTTACAGGTATCTGCTGTAAGGAATAAGTGAGACCAAGAATTATAAAAGTTTCGCCTGTTACCACTCTACAGAGCTTAAGATAAGCAACATGTTTTACAAACACCAAGAGACAGCTGGGTCATGAAACACACTGTACATTGCAATGTCTGTGAAACAAACGCAAGAAGTTTCTCTTGTATTCTATGGATTTCTGAAATGTAGTAACCTAGAACCTAGAGCCTAACAAAAACCAGATAGCAGCAAAACTTTATTTTGTAACTACATCAGAGTGAGGAACAGACATTTCAAATTACTCATGCAAACTATAAAAAAGCCCCCAATCACCAAACCTTTCAAAGCCAAACATCTCTTAGGAGCCCTAAGCTGAATCTGAAGCAGGACATAAAACTTCTCAAAACTTGCACACGTATTTTTAAAGCTATAGGTAAGGAGTTTTTTCTATCTCCCTTACATTCAACCTGCATTCCTGAACTTACTTAGAACTGCACAAAACCCCAGTGCAACCCAGAATGACACACACTTCACCAAAGGCAGAACCAAAGCAGTATTGCATTGCAGCTGCCAAAGAGAAAGTTCAGTTGTGTGAAAAAATTTAAGAAAAAAAGGTAACCTAACATATTTAAAATGATAATTAAAACAATGGACAAGACAAACCTTGCAACCTTGAACTGAATTCCAGGAGCTCCTCTTTATCCACAAAATTACACACACACAAAAACCCCAACCAAACTAAAAAAATTTAGTCATTGAAAGATTTCTTGAAAGATGAGAGCAACTAAAAAAAAAAAAAAAATACATGGGCCAAGCATATAGAAATCTTTTTCATCACAGAAATTGCTTTTTAAAAAAAAAGGTAGTAACAAGTAATGTCAAGAGTAGGAGATGCTTACTCGAATTCATCAGGGCAGTGTATCTTGTCTTAGCAAGGCTTACTAAAATATAGATGCAAAGTACCAGATCAAAGCAATTTCAATAGATTTAATAAGATGAAAAAAAGCAAGGTCTTTCCACAAAACGTGAGAAATGGAGAACTTGTGCACACAACATGAATCTGCCATTTTATTAAGAAAAACAGGAGAATTAAAAGCACACCAGTATAAGTTTTAATTGCTTGGGCCTCTTTTAACAACTCAAATAACAAATTGAGCACTGAATCTGATGATGCCTTAAATCTACACTAACCCAACCAGTCATGCTTTATAAAGTAACACAGTAATTTTCAAAAAGACAGAACTGCATAAACCCCACAATATTTTCTATTAAATTCAGCAGTGGAAGATATACAGTCTCTCAAAGCAAATATTGTATCACCACAAAACATTGCTCAAAGTACCCAAAGATCAGTATTTTGCAGATTGATAGGTATGAAGCTAACTTCACTTCCTCATCTCTCGCCAGATCTCATAAAAATAACACCACCCACAACCCAAAACCTCACCAGAAAAAAAACCCAAAAAACCAAACAACAAAAACAACCCCAGTATGTGATTATCTGCGTGCTTCTCAAATTTTGCCTATTTCACTTTCTTTGAGAATACAATACTGAGAATTTTGCGGATATACAGGACTGTAACTAAAACTCATTACAGAAAAAAGAAAAACTAATCAGCCATATCACTGTGGGTACAATTTTTTTTCTTCTGATGAGCAAAGTGTACATGTTATGGTTATGGTCTACCATTCACTTGAACAGCTTAAGCAAATGTTAGAGAAGCACATCTTGATAAAAGAGATCAATTTAGGAAGATGTGCTAATAAATACAATAGCATGAAATACACTACGTTCAGAGAAGATAACTTTTTCTCACAGCATTTTAGAATGAAAAAAATACAACCCTGAAATATAAAGGACTTACGTCTCATGGGTGCCAAAAAAGAAAATAGGCATTTTATTCATAGGAGGTTTTACTGCTCCATCAGGAACTTCATCCACCTAAGAAAAACACAGACTATTATAATTCAAATCAAGTAACAGTCAAGAACACTTTAGGGGGAAATATGTAAAAATTAAGCATTAAAATGGGAATAAAAAAAGCTACAGAGAAGTAAAGCAGGTATTGAGATCTCTTTTTAACAGTATGTAAAAAAAATATAGCAGAATCAAAACCAGTTATTACCAACAATAGAAAATTACAACACTTTCAGTTTACAGTGATACTTTTCACATGACCACTTTTCTTAAAAGGAGAGATTATAATGCGTTACAGGTAAAAGGCACAATTCAATTTCATCCATACACTGCCCATCCTTAAGCAAGAGCAAGACTTCCGACCCTTATGCTGACCTGATAGCTTGTGGAAGCCCAAATGTGAAGTACTACCAAAGGAGTAATAAACTTTAAAAGAACCCCAATTCCTAAGTCAGCATCTTAGTTAAATACCTTTTTACCTCCATTCCCACATCCAACAAATGACCTACAGCAGTCCCAGAACTTGGCATACCTCTTCTACAGGAGCACAGAGAACACAAAAAAAGGACTGGACAAGTTACCACATACACTTAGCCTATTTACCAGAAAGCACAGTAGACATAGCCCACTTAGGAGTAATCCTGCCATAAATTCATGTTTTTCTTTTGCCAAAATGAGCAGTTATTTGGGGACATTATTTTTGTACAGCTCCAGGGGCCTGCACAGCTCCAGTGTCACGCTACCATACAGAAGTCTTCATTCCGTAAAGCCGCGTTACACAAATTAGGACAACTAATGACTGCTTGAGAGGGCTACTTGTTACGGATCTGCAATGTGACCGCAAAGCCGCTTCTACCCCAGGAGCCCAGCCGTGCCCTCCCTCACAGGAGGCGACGCTGAAGGCGCTGCTCAGCACAGGTGTGTGAGCGCACCCCGCAGAGAACGAGGCAGGGGGAGGAGGGGGAGCCTTACCCTGGCCGGCCAATGGGGGTAACCTTTCATCTTGGCGAAGATCAAGTCTCCGGGTTTGAAATCTCGGCTCATGTTTTCTTACCGACGTGACGTCCTGTTGCCGCCAGGCGAGCCGGGCTGAGGGAAGGAAGGGCTCTGCGCTTCCAGCAACCACCGAGGCACTGCCAGCCACACGAGGTGCCGCTCGCTGCCGGGATAAACACACCGGGGCGGGGGAGCGCGGAGAAGGGCAACACAAGAGGGCACGTCAGCAAGGGCGGGCGGCCCCTGGCAGGGGTGCGCTGCGCCGTGCCTGCCCTTAATCCCTGCAGAGAGACCCCCCTGGGCACTCCGCAGCCTCAGCCCCCGCCTGCGGACAGGGCCAGGCCGCCCCCGGCCAGGAGAGCCGCCCACCGCCTTGTCCCCATCTCCCCCGTCCCCGACCGGCCACTCGCCCCCTCACGCACACGGGCACGACGGCGCAAGAGCGCTGCGGGGGGTGGGGGGCGGAAGGAGGGGGCGCGCGGAGAAGAAACTCCGCCTGCCCTCCTCTCCTCCATCCATCCCTCCATTCCTTTTTTCTCTCTCTCCCTCTTCCCCCTTACCCCCGTCTCTCTCTCCCCGTAGCCCGCCCGCCACTTCACCAGCGGTGGTGCAGCTCCCCGCTACCAACCGAGCTAGCGCCCGGCCCACCGCCCGCCGCGGGAAACACGGCCGCGCCGCCTCCTCCCGCCAGCAGGCCGGTACCACCCGGCACGCCGCACCGGGGCGGCGGGGGAGCTCCGGAGTGCCGGCGGAGACTCGGCGCGCCCCGCCGTAAGACAGACGGCTCGGCTCCCGCCTCTACGCCTGAGGAAACGAGAGCAGCCACGAGAGGAAAGAGCCCGCCGGACCTGAGCTAGGCTTAGAAAGGAATGGGAAAAGCCTCGTTCGCCCCCTGTCCCCGCAGTCGTAAAAGTGGTTCGTTCCTCCTCCGGTGGGGGCGGGCGGCCGCGGCGCCGCTGGGGGGAGCGGAGGAGGGCGAGGAGGAAGAAAAGAGCGGGAGGAGGAGCCGCCGCAGCGGCGCGGCTGTGGGACCGCCCTCGGCCGCGGCGGCGGCGGGAGCCGAGCTGAGGCCAGCCACGTACACGGGCGAATGGGTCCTGCCCAGCCACTGGCAGGCTGGCGTGGTTAATGATCGCCATCGTCCTTCGCAAACCGAAGTCGAGCGGGTGCGACTGTCTCACGGGTCCCTTTGTGTGTCTCATGCCCCACGAGCTCTGTTAGAGAGCCGTCCCCTTCCCGGGCTTCTCATCCTTCGGTACTGCTGCCGGCCCCAAAGCTGCTCGTGTCCCGGGTACTCCCCAGCCACTTGCTTGATGTCTTGACTTCCCCCAGCATCCAACAACCCACTTTTATTTTCTTAAGTCTGTAATAGAGTCCTTACCTGCTACTTAGTCGCCATTAGCTCCTGGGTTTGGTGGAGGTTTTCTTTGGTTTGGTTGGTTGGTTTTGTTTTTTAACTAGGCTGGCTACTAATTCAGACTTTGTTACTTCCCTTGTCCTCTCTATATCTATTCTCTCCTGGCTTGTTTACCAACCCGTATTAAGCTTCCTCCTCACCTAGCATTTCAAGCCGCTGTGCCCTCCTCTCCTGTTTCTGTCAGCTGATCTCCTTGCTGAGTGCATCAGCCATTGCCAGCCTCCTCACAAATACCTTTCTTCAAAGAGAAGACCTCAAAAGCAGGTATAAACCCACTACCTTCTTTCTTTCAGCCTGCCTGTCCTGTT
>QWTY01022026.1:0-12310 GCA_008033365.1 Pseudorectes ferrugineus | reverse complement strand
TTTGATCACTTTGCCTGTTCAGACCTTTCACTGACCTTGAACACCACTCTCCCCCAACATAAAGCTCTATTAATCTCTGCTGGCTGAAATTCAGTGTGAAAATTATCCAGGACTCCTAACTTCTCTTTCCTCTTCATTTAGCTGGTTGTATATATCAAAGATGAATGTCCACAGCAGCCTGGTTTCAAGCCTTGTTGCGTGCCTTTTGTTGGCTGAGCAGCTGGATCTCCTGTATCAATATCCCTGCTGAACTCTTCAGAAAAACAGCTCTGATATGTTTCTGAGGAAAAAGCTTTGGCAGTGTTTGCTCATCCTCTATATATCATATTTACCCATGTGTACACTTTTCTTTGGTGCAGTTCCTAGTGATTTGCCTGCTACAGACACAGCAGATGTATTTATCTATTTATCCATAGCATCCCAGATCTCTTCTGAAGCACCTTCAAAAATTGGTGTCACAGTTAAAACCTTCAGTTCTCCAAATACATGAACAAGAGGTCATGGATCATAGTTAATTCAGTCCTGAGCTCCTGCAGAAAACACACTGTGTTATTAATAAACATATGCTCCCAAGTTCCCGAGACTTCTTGGAATATTTCAAAGGAATTTGAAGTTTCTGCTTTGTGCCTTACCAAACACCATTTCTGTCACTGTAGGTGCCTTTCATTAGGTGTTCTTCACTCTCTGCCACTTTCACATTGGACTACTTCAAGCTCCTATTTCATCAGAGTATTTTTTCTAAGAAATTCACCTGCATTAGGGGAATCTGAATACTGGTACTTCTGTCTTGTGCTGCCCCACGCTTTTAGTTTCTTTTCCGCTTTCCTCTTTTTTTGGCCAAAAATCAATTAAAGCATTAAAAAATATTTAGTGCTTTTGAAAATACCCTGGCTAAGAACACTCACAATATTTATCCACCAACAAAGACTGCATGGGCAGCACCAGTAAATCACAACTTGACCTGAAGGAACCTGGAGTGGAAAGTGAAATCCATCAAGACTTTTAGAGCCAGCATTGTAAGTTTCAAGTCAAACTCCTAGCATAACTGATGTCAGCTGGGGTTCTGATTCACTGCAATCTTTTAATCTGAGTTTCTGCATTTAAATGCCACTTTACAGCACAAGGATGATGCCAATCAATCTGCCCTTCCTATTCTGTGTAGTCCTTGCTCTGATTCAGCAGTCACACAAGTGGGACTGTGTATTTCCCCATGTAAAGGACAGATACTGCAACATGTTTTTTTAAAGAACCCTTTCTCAGTCCCATTTCTTATTTCCTAACCCCTGGGGATTATCTGGTATTCAGGGTTGGTCTCTGGGTTGTTCCAACATTAGAATCAAAAGCAAGATGCAACTCTAGTAAGACCAGTGGAGCTGAAAGCCCTAGAGAGGAGCAGTAAGTGTGCACAGACTACTTTGCCCAAGCTAGATCCACATTTCTCATCCCAAGAAATTCTGTGATTTCCCTCTTCCAAGGTTCAAACCCGCTGGCTACTTATTCTGCACGCCTGATCAATGGGACTGGATTCTGAAAATCCCATTAGAGAAAAACAAATGTCAACAACAGAATTAGGGCTCTTTCATTTCTCCCCAGAAAATAGAAAACAAACATTGTAAATTGCCCATCAATTACTCAAATGCAAATGCTTGAAGTTCTTTTCCCTGTTGCAATTATAGAAGTTGTTCCATGCAATAAAAGGTTATTAAGGCGATACTTAATGGCCTTATTCATAATTCCAAGCAAGCTTCATTTAAAATTTAAACCTACCAGGCTGTTTGAATGTAAATCACAATGCTCTAGAGTATAAAAAAAAAAGAATGAGAACACCATAAATTTCAAGTATTTTCAGACATGTCTCTTCCCATCATTTCTGTTACATCAGCTTTACTGTTCACTCTTTCTTTCTCAATTAGACCATTCAATATTCTTCTTGCAATGCTCTCAGTGTGGTTTTCCCATTCTTGGTTGAATAACTCCTCAAACACTACTGTGGCAGTGGAGGAGGGGTTGCCTTCCTGGAATCTGCTTACTTATCAGTATGGACATCTAAATGGTCTCAGAGCAAAAATTAATGCTATCAGGCCATTACAAGAGAGCCTCCTGAGATCATTAGGCAAAACCTTACCGCAGCTCTGCATGCACAGAAGCACTTGGTTGTACAGCCACTCTTAGTACAAGCACTCTTAATCCTTTCCTGTTGAAACTTTGGTCGGAATTACAAAAGAGGTTGAGGTGTTTTTGTTGGTTTTGGGTTGTTTTTTTTTTTTTAATGGTGTTGTGAAAGGCAGAACTCAGTTTATGATTAACTTAGCCAGACTGTAGACCTTATCTCAGCCCATAATTAGCATGGCTATTTTTTGGAATACCGTCTGGTAGCAAACCTGCACACACAAGTAAATAATTTCTCCCACTGTGAAGACTTTGCCAACTTCACTTGAGAAGCATCTAAATTATTTGAGCTAAGAGATACCAGCATGTGAAAAGGACATGAAAATAATAAACCCCTTAATTTTTTCTTTTGATCTCAGGAGCAGAAAGGTTTCCAGGAATAGAGCACGATAGGGTTCACCAGTTTCAGTCTCACATACAGCACATCTATAGTTGGAAAAAGTCTTTTGATAGGTTCCATGACAAATCAATAAGAATTGCTCCACGGGGGGTTCAGCAAGTACTGGAATAAATCCAATTAGTTGCTAGGTAAATGCATTTATTTTTGTCTTCTAAATCAGTTTTTTCTTTCCTGAATTATCTTTCTGGACAAGGAGCAACATGAATGAACAAATGAATGCTATGGCAGCCAGGGCAATCTTTTGATTAAGCGTGGGCTTCTTCTCACCTCTGCTGCTACATACTGATGAGGTGAACTGTGCTGTAAATATCACTGCAAAATTACTTTGTTTCTTCTGTCCATTTCAAATGAAATACAGAAACTGAAGACTGGCTGCAGAGTGTCTCCAGTGTGCATGTGAAGAGAACAATTAAGCTCTTTGTTGAGAGACCCCACGTTCAGGTCTCAGCCTCTAAAAGAAAGGCCTCAAGGACCAGAGATGTGGTTCTTTTTTCCCTATTTATTAACCAGCAGAAACATACAGACAGACAGAGGACAAAAACTACAACCCACAAAGAAAAAAAAGAAGGACTGCATTATTTTTTACTACTTAGAATAGTTATTATGCTGTAACACAGAAAAATACTATTTTTACAAGATAGCTGAGAAGTCCCACATAGGACCCAAATTAATTTAGTTTACCTCTAGACCAAGAAAAATATCTTAAAATAGTTTAAGAAAGTTATTCTAATTCCCAAAGCAAGTACCATGAGGTCAGGTTTGGGTACAGTGATAAATATCTGATCCTTTGCTCCAAATCATTCTACACTGAATGACAAAAGGGATATGGATTGCAGGGGTTTTTCTGCCTGCCATAGTACTGCTACTGCAATCACATTATTCCTTTTGAAAAACCAAGAACTTAATTCAGCTTATATGAAGAAGATACAACTGGAAGCAAACACTACATGAACAAAAGCATACTTTGCTCAGGATTTTATTTTTTCTGTTAATGATCCATGAGATCCATACACATGTCCAAATGATTTTGAAAACTAATTGAAATCAGTTGTCCAGCAGGGGACCACAGAGATGATGAGGGATCTGGAGGATCTCTCTTATCAGGAGATACTGTGGGAGCTGGGCCTCTTTAGTCTGGAGAAGACTGAGCGGGAACCCCATTAATGCAGATAAATATCTCCAAGGCAGGTGTCAAGAGGATGGTGCCAGATTTTTTTGGTGTTGCCCAGTGACAGGACAAGGAACACAAGGAGTTCCACCTCAACATGAGGAAGAGCTTCTTTACATTGAGGGTGGCAGAGCACTGGAACAGGCTGCCCAGCAAGGTTGTGGATTCTCCCTCTCTGGAGATACTCCAAAGCTCATCTGGATGTGTTCCTGTGCACCTGCTCTAGGTGACCCTGCCGTGGACTAGATGATCTCCAGATGTCCCTCCCAACCCTAACTATTCTGTGATTCTGTGTTTCTGTAAAACGAGTGAATGCCTTCAAAAAAAAATGCCCTGTGGAAGAGGAAAAAAACTTGCAGGGTGCTACAGCCACTGTGCTACAAACCTTAAGTATGTCTTACCTTTAAGATTTTAAAAAGCCATTTTTCAGATGCAAAATTAATGGATATTCAATTCTATAGAGGGATTAGGAACATTATACAGAGAGCTTTTCTAGTAAGTAATGTTACATTTCACAAAGGAAGACCTCTAAGCACTATGTTCAGTTTGCTGGTTGAAATGCAGCCCCAGAGATGTGTGAGGTGTCATCCAGCACATCTCTGATGTAGCCTCACTCCTCTCAGTTCTTTCTAAGATCCAGCCAAATTTCAGAGCTCTGTGACTCACTGTCCTCAGAGAGGTCTGTTTATGTCATCTCACTCCCTGACTCTTTCAAAGGACATTGCCACATGGGCATTGGTTTCAAAGCTCTCATTTTCAAACACCTCCACGCTTGTGAGATGATGGCATTATGAGAAGCGGAGCCAGAAGATGGAAAATGGAATGACCCTCTTCCTTCCCGTGACACTCCCTTTCCTAACTGCTACATACAGTGGGCGAACCCGAGAGACCTGTGTGGTGAGAGTGTGGGGATGACAAACACTTCTGGGAAGGTAACGTTCTCTAAAGTACCAGAAATGGTTTTTACTTTATTACACACACACACTGGAAGATGTTACAAACCAGACACTCTAGACACAAGTTTTAAATCTTGGTTTATATTGGACGTGACAGCAAAGCTGATGATTAAGGCATCTTTCACACCTGATGTATTTGCAGACTTGTGACAGTGAGAGAGGAGGAAGAGGGCTCCAGGACACAACAGGAGACCTATCTCATGCCAGGTTGCTTCAGTATGGATTTTCTTCTTGGTTGTAATGAAAATCCTTCTGTTAACTTGTCAGAGACACATGATACCTATGTGGGGGTGGTCAGAGCAGTTTGCCTCCTCTGCATGCACCAGAAGCATCTTCAATATTTAGCAATAATGGTACCCTTGCTCTTGTTTATCCCAATTACAGGACTACCAGTCCAAAGGGTAGCATGTCTGGCAAGCTAGGTAACAGTCTCACTGCCATCAGCATGGGCTGCATCTTGGAAAGAGTGCTGTACCACATCATTCATGACAATTTGAAGGTCTGGTGGGCTCACTACACACACCAGGACAGAGGAAAGAAATACAAGTGGCTCCTCCACCTCTGTGTCCCTGGACGTGGGTGGGTAAGTCCTGGAAGTTTCCTTGTTTGCCGGAGAAATCTTACCAGAACTTGCCTCCAACTATTACTTACGCCACAGCTTTAATTACTCAGTTTTGCCATTAAGCCATGGGCCATCAAGTTTTAATGCAATCTTACATTGTTGATTAAAACATTGTGTTATTTCCTGAATGTCAAACAACATATGACAATAAAGTAGGCATAAATGATCAGGAAAACAAATGTTCAGCTACTCCTATACTGAATGCAAAGCATGAATGACTGATCTTTGAATGCTTTTGTATTTGCTCGAAGCTTTATAACACTAAAATTGACAATAGCAATTAGTTTGCCTTTCAGAAAAATGAAATTTGAATATTCCTGAATTCTCCCGGGCCCAACAGCCTGCAGCTAAAGCATATTAACTTGCTTTCATTGGCTCTCCTATTACTGTTGGTAATGTATTTTTTTAAATCAAAGACTGAAATACCCCAAAATTCTTACTATTCCTTAAAGCAAGTTCAGACATGCTTGATGAACAGTTGTTTTATCTAACATGGACATCTTGAAGCTATCCACATTATCCTAATCTCCACGTATATGCAATAGAGAGCTACAGATACCTCAAGAGAATGACTCACAAAGTGATGTAAATTAAGTGGGTCTGATGAATTACCTTCTCGAGGGGCCTATTTCTCTCCACTGATGTAAATAAAGCTTAGGGTGACTAGCTTAGACTTAGCAAGATGATGATGTTCAGATAGACACATTAAATTACATCTGTTTTCTGATTTTCTTATAATACATAGGGTTTATACATTAGAGCACTTGAAATTAAGAATAGATCTTCAAAAGCATAGGAGAGCTCTCTGACTTCAAATTTATAATCTCAATCTCTTTAAATATTTTAAGTAAATTGTCCTCTTTGCTCCTGATACTCCTGCAGTCATGTCTGCCCCAGCTGAATCCCTAGGTCTAGGAGGAATCAGAGGCCCAGAGAGAACACAAATGCCATTGATTTCCCTGACTTTGATGAATTTATGGATATCATCTATAAACAGGATTGAGAAAATAACCCCCTAAAGAACAGAGCAACTCAGGTCTTCCGAAATGAAAACATCTCTGGAAAGGGAGGCTTGTGTCATACTTCTCATTTTGTCCTGCAAGCAGCAGTCAGCAAAAAGAAAGACTCCCAGAAAGACTCACCTTCTCCCAGCAGCAGTTTTTTGTAAGTTTTGCTATATACCGTGCTACTGTCAGCTTGTCAGAAACACTGCTGTCATTACAAAGCCTAATTCTCCCCTCCCCATTTCTCACATCCCTGAGGTTATTTCTCATCTACAGCTGGGTTATTTGCTCTTAGCAATCGCTGACCTTCCCAGAACTGAGGAAGATCTGTCAGTTTTTGAAACTCTACGAGACTCTGTCTGAGACATCACCCAGCCTTTCCGCAGGTGGGTGGTTTTACAAGAGCATATTTCATTACAATATACCATGCCAACAAAACCTCAAATCACTACCGGTTATTTTCAATACTGTGTAGAAGAGAGGAGAGGTCTACAGAAGGCAAATTTGACACGAAGAAGGACATGGGAGTGCCAGAACAGACTGACCAGTATCCCAGGAAAACAAGGGAACAATCAGTCCACATGTACCCACAAGATGACAAAGGGATCAAGCAAACAACCCAAATAGTTCTGTTTTGTCAAAAACTTACACCAGATGAATCTAGTGTCCTTTTCTGACAAGGTAGCCAGCCTGGTGGCTGAGGGGGAAGCTATGTACACAATTTAAAATCATCTCACATGACATCGTCATAAACAGGCTTTAGCAACATGGTCTAGCTGTAACCAGCCTTAGGTATGGGCAAAAGGAGTTGAAAACCTGCTTTTAGCACAGGGGCTATTGTTGAGTCCCTGTCAGATGGGGAGAGAGACTGTCAGCTCTCTCTGTTTTTGTTAACAACTAAATGATGGTTCACGGAGTGGATAACAACAAACTGTAAGTTGCAAACACCTTGAAGGGCAGGGTTAGAGCTAAAAGTGATCAATAATAGCTTGGAGGGAGGGTATGAAATCGCTGTGAAGAAATTCAGCAAGGACAAGTTCTAATGCTGCACTGCAGAAGGAGAGAAATCAAGTATAAAACAAGGATTGACAAAAGACGTGGGCTGTAAAATGGGTCCAAACTTTATGTATGAGTAGCATGAGGCTGAGTAAGTCTGAGGCACACTGAGAGGGTTGCCACTTGTGAGAGACAGAAGGAGACATATTTCATTCTTTCCAGCACTCTATTTGGAGTCTTGCACTTAAACGCCAAAGGGGAGGCCAGTCTGGAGAGATTTAAGAGGGTAATAACTAGTGCTGAGAACATCTGATCCATGAGGAAGGTGAATGGTGAGGCTCCAGTGTCCCAGGAGAGCACTGTCTCAGGCTGCTGCAGCTGCAGGCCCCTCAGGGACTGTCTCCTTCCACAAGGCTCGGGCTCTTTCTTTACAATTCACCTTTCCACACTGTTCCTGACTTTTAAATTGTTCCTGTTTCTCATTTGGCAAGGAAGGACACACTATATCTTCCTCCTGAATAAGGGTTTCTAACCTCATTTGGTGTTCTCTCCTCTGGGCTTCCCACTGGCCTTTCCTTGCTCTTCTCACCCTTTGCTGGAGCACCCCACTGCCCAGAGTGAGCTCAGGTCACCTTTCATCATGTTCTTGCATCTCTGCTTCTAGGTCACCCATCACTTCTCATGTTTCCATGCCCCCCTTCTTCTGTTTGGGTATATGAAGAAAAGGGTCAGCAAGCCTGTGGCAAAAGCTGGATGAGGAAAAACATCAGCCTAAGTGACTGATGACTTGAACTGACTTTAAAAAATGTTTCAATATTTGTGTGGGCATGGCTTCAACAGCATCCACAAGAGCATGAGCTATTAGGAAAAGGGATAAACTTCCCACTCAAGAAACGGCACCGAGGACTTCCACCTCTTAAGGACCTATATGCTTTTGGATATTACGCCTTTCTGGTCAACTTCACAAATACTTTCACACTTCTAAATTGTGCAGTATGGGTTTTGCTCACATGTGGTGCTGTGGATCTGTAGCTCATTGACACTGCTTCCTGCACCACCTCAGGGCAAGGGGACCTCAGGGGGCACCACCCTGGGCACCAGCTGGCCCACAGCCATGTTCCTCCCTCACCTGGCTCCAAAGGAAACCCAAACACAGCCCTGGCAAGCCCTATGCCAAGGACATAGTGGGGGCATGGGAATTGAGCCTGCCTGTGTAGGGCACTGTCTAGGGACCACTGCTTGCTGTCCTGTCACCAATAGTTTGGCATTCCTTGATAGGGAGAGCCTGGCATTAGAGGTCTCCAAATGTGACTGCACTGTTGTTTGTAATCCACAGCCAAAACCACCTCAGTTCCCGTGCTCCACACAGGCTGCATTTGGGGTAGGTTCCCACACTTTTCCCCCAGAGCTGACATCTCTGTGCCATCCCGAGCAGCCTTGGCACTGCGCTCAGTGGAGTCCTGCCTGTGATGGTTGTGCCAGGACAGAGATGTTGGGGCTGCAGGAGGCATGACACAAAGTGGAGGCAGCAAGAGGGTGACATGTAAGGGTCAGTTTTCCTTAACGGACAGAGTTGTTTTCTTTTTGTCAGCTTGTGCTTTGAGAAATTCACAGAGCTTCCTCATTTCCAAGGCCGCTTTATCTTGGGGGCAGGACAGAAATGAAAACAGACTCACGTGTTTGTCACTAAAAGGCACCTTTACACAATGTTCCTCATACTCAGTGCATGCGTCAAGTGTTGCTCCTCGGTTGGAGCTAAACGTACTGCTCACGCAGCTGAGCGGGATAATGGCGTTCGAGTGGGGAAGGAAAGAATGAATCATTATTCACCACACAAGTCCTGACCCCACCATCTCCCTGGCAAATGAATGCAATGCTTTCCAGGGCTCTTACAGTGATACTTTTGTGAGCCATCAATTATTTACGTACCTGGTCAATAATTTAAATGTCCTGGAATGTGCATATTGCAAAATAACTGCCTTTGTTCTTTAAATTTGCAAGGATACCCTGCTGGCACTAGCACAATTAATGACTTAATAAAGTCTTAACAGCAGCATTGAAATACTGGATTTTACTGCTTTGATGGTAACTAAGCTGAATTCTAACTTTGAAAAAGTTATCCTTGAAAGAACACACTAGGCATATGCAGAAGTTTTAGTAAATTGGGGGTAAGGTACCTGAGGGTTTAAGTGAAGCTGTTACATCAAAATAAAAAGAAATGTCACTTTCCCTTAAATAAGTTGCACAGAGAGTAAGAAAATACTTTCAGTGGTGCTCTTTCTAACTAACACAGCCATTTGCATATGAACCTCAGTGACAGTGGAGATGCGACGAGTGCGGTGTGACTGAAGATGATGCTATTCCAATGAGGCAGCATCTGCAGCAGGTGCAGGATTGCAGTAGGCCTGGGCTCAACCCTGAGAGGGGTACAGCCCATGTGAAGGGTTCCTGCAGCCCCCTCTTTCCTCCTCGCACATCCACAGATGGATGCAGGAGGTGTTCGTGCGATATTGGTAATTCACACCAATTCACTGCCTCCAAAAAGGCGTCCAGGTGACCCTGCTGTCATTTTAACAACGCGCCTGGACAAAGGGTGGCTTGTGTTTGCTCACAGGACTTCTATAACTGCTCCATTATGATGTATTACAAATCAGAGTTTCAATGTAATTGAAGAAATAAACCTAGATAAGCATTTGCCCTAGAAAACAGATCAGTTTGTCTTCATAAGGGTGTTTGGAACTGTGATTCATGTGATCTGAACTCCCTTTTCTTTTCATGGATGCTAATGAATACTACAAAAGAAACTGTAGCACATTTGTAACAGCATCTTTTCTAAAATCTTGCAGATGGTAGATCAGCTTTCGATCAGTAAAAACAACCCTCCCACACTTCATCCCAGAAATGTTTATCAATGGAGCAGATGAGCGACCAGCCCACCTCCCCAAGAGCATTTCAGGTTAGAGTGCTGTAGCATAAATATCAACAAGCACCACAAATGTTTACAGACAAACTTAACTTCACCCTTTCAGAAGTATTTATCAATAAAATTTCTGCTTTAATGAAAAAGGGTCAGTGCAGTTTTGTGTTCAGGTCCAGGTAATGATGTAAATTAAGGAACAAACAGGAAATTGTTCCATCATTAATGTTTTAGATTAAGAGTCATAGGATGTGGAATAAACAAAGCCAGAGGCAGCAGTTCTATGAGGTACATGGAAACGCAATGTACTGTGCTTCACATCCTGAAGGTAAACAACAGTGTGGACTCTCTGATGGCTAACAAGGACTGTGCATGTGCTGCAGCTTCCATCAGACCTGGGATAGTTCCTCACAGCAACTCTTTTGACAAAGTCAGTAGGAGCCTAATTCCTCAAATCTTTCTGTCAGAAAAGGTTGGAATTGGTCAATATGTTTGAATTATCTGGGGCAAGAGGAGGAAAGGGCTGGTTTCCAGGAGGAGTCTAATTTCCTGTGTTCTGAATTTCTTTGTAAAACTATTTTTATTACAAAACCAAATTTAACTTAGGCTGCAGAATACAGTGGAATACTTTATTCCACTAGTATGCGGTTCCTGGGTAGAAAACACAAAACTACTCTGTTTTCTGTTTTGTTGCCCAGGTGAGGAAAATGAGGTGCCATATGAGGACGAGAGCAAGCCATAAAGGATCCTCTCTTCCTCACCACATATTTATCCCTCTAAACTGTACACCTGACCTGCAAGAAGCACATCTGAGGGCTTGGGAAAGATACCTGCAGAGTGACATTATTCCCCTCCAGGTGTTGCACGATTTCATTTTTGTGTGTTTATCACAATGGATACGTGGCAGTAGCACAGTTCCTACCCTGCTGATCCAAAGAACTGCAGGCTGCAATGCACCCTGAGGGCTTCTTGGTACTTACAATACCATTATTCACCTTCCTTTGCAAACCTGGTTGTTCACGTCGCCTGCCCCTCAGTGGGAAGTCAACCACGAGGTTGGAGTATTTCCTAATCTCCTCTCATTCCTGCCCACCAGTGCTGGGTAGGTTCCCCAGGAGTCCTTTCCCTTCCAGGCAGGAAACACTGAAGCTTCTAAACCCAAGCGCAAACTCTTCCACGCTTCCCTCCTGCTGGTGCTTTTCTCTCTCTCTCATTGGGAACAATATCTCACAGAAAAGAATCTCTCTGCCTTAATCCATATTTGTTATTAAGCAAGTGGTGTATTTTGTATTTCCACTAACCTGACAAGGATCTTTCTGACATATAACACTATGTTTAAGTCTTTTTAAGGATATACAAGCAGATTTCTACTAGATGACTTTGAAAGTACAGGACTTTTGGACACTCATTATCCCTCTATAGGTTTATACAAATATTCTATTTATGTCTTCTATTCAGATAACTTTATTTGACTTACATCTCCATTTTCTATATTGGTTTTAAAATAGTTTTTTATCTTTTACTTAGGAAGTTAGAGTACAAAAGTTCCTCGCTGAGTTTCACTTTGAAAAAAAAAAAAAGCCAGATGGTACAGTTACAGCAGAGGCTGGTAAGAAGCTTTTTATCTCATCTGTAACTGAGAAGGATAATAAATAGTTAAATCTAAACAAAATTTAAATGTTTTTTTAAAAATTCTAAACCTGAAGTAATGTACCCAAATATCAAAAAATGTTGGTTAAGGAATTATACAAATCAGACAATATGTCAGTTTTCAATAGCTCATTGAATATTAGAGAGGTTCAAAAGGTTGGAAAGAGTCCTAATATTGTGCCAAGACTTACCAAAGGAACTTAAAATAAATAAATAAATACTGCATCAGTTGGGCAACAATCCTAGTCAATATAACTGATAACCTGACAGGAGAGACAGTCATTAGGATGTAAAAGTAGATGAGACAAGTAATGCCAGTAATACAGATTTATGGAAAATCAATTTTGCCCAATAAATTTGATGACCTTTTTGTAATATTACAAGTTTGGTTGTTAAATTAATAGCACTGATATATTAACTTCAGGTAT
>QWTY01022023.1:0-12645 GCA_008033365.1 Pseudorectes ferrugineus | reverse complement strand
ATGTTTGCAGTCCCTTGTGACCTCCTGAAGCCATTGGATCTCAACTACTTCATGCCAGTGAAGATTTGTGACTTCACAAATTCTGTTCTCAGTTCTTTATTCGCCCACTTCATCCCCAAAGCCACTTCCCTGAGGAGTCCCACTGCTGAATAGTCTTAGTTCTCAGACAGAAAGAGAATTACCCTCACAGGAAGCACTCCTTTATTAGGGATGAAGTCATTCTTAAGCATTATGTTATGATATGGGGATAATATGGCTGGGAAGAGAGCAAGACAGTGGTGAGGGAAGGCTACATGTGGTTATAGCCCCTATTCTGTCCCTGGAGAGCTGTAACAACAGAGAGTTGGAGAGTGGAAACAACATCCCATCCTGACCATGCTGGTTTATGTTTTTCGGGGGAAGACAAACTAGTGTTTGAGCATCCCTACCCTTTTGATCTTAACTGTAAGCTGTAATTCCACAAGATCGAAACCTATGTAGGCAAGAACAAAGGACTGGCCTTATTTTGTGTATTTTGTGGAAATTAAATTAGGCGAAGTGCAGCAAAAACAAAATGCAGTTTGACTTTCCTCCTAACACAGGAAGGACTTAGGTTTAATTTGGTTCCGGTGGGAAAGTTCAAGTTTTTGCTTACTTTTGTACCTTTTATAGCTGTTATACACGATAGCAAGGTGTAATTCTTGTGAAATCCCGTAATTCACCAGAATGGTGCTATAAATACTTCTAAAATATTTTTATTTAATACCAGTTTCACGTTAATGCAATGTTCATGATATTAAATTTAGAATTTATGCTTTTAATTTATTAATTTGTCTCTTTTGGAGAGGAAAACTTCTGGAAACATAAGTATTTTAATAATTAAAAATGCTACAACCCCAAGAAAAATAAGAAAAAATAACTGATAAGTGCTTTGTTGAGAGAAAGATGAAGAAGAAAATCATATACAAGAGGAAAAGTTGCATTTCTGCAAAACATACTCCTTTAATACAACATTTCCACTGATTCTGACAGGAATATTTATCTGAAAGGAATATTGTTGGATACTTACTGATGAACAGTGTTGGGAATACAACTTGCTTGGTTTGGGCTCCTGACATAGAATGTGTGTATCACAAACATGGTTAAAACGCACACATGTGTGCCGAGTGTTTGGAGCAGACTGGTGCCTCCCAGTTCAATGTTCTCTCTGTTCAGTAGGTGGTGTAACTGCCTGCTCCTGCAATTTTTTTTCCCTACTCCATGATACTTGAACTGCCTTTCCTGGTGGCACTGTCTCCCAGGAGGAATGGAGAATAATTCTTTAGAGCTATGCACAATGACTGAGCAGTTGGCTTATTGCTTGAAAATGAAATTTGAATCTTTTGAGTCCAGAAAGAGTAAATTTGGTTCCCTTTCTACCCAGAAGCACAAAGATATTGCTTAAAGCCACCTCACACCTCTCTGCTTTGGACTCCAGGCATGAAAAGTCTGGCAGCTAGAAGGCTTTCAGACTCCCCTAAATTTTGCTTTTCATTAGATAGTAGATAGTTGCTGGAGAAATATGCTATACAGAGGCATTAAAAATCCCATCGTGTCCTATACAAATTGGTGTTAATATTTTCTAATCCTAGACCTCCAGCTGGAATGAACTTTTATAGTATCACAGCACATATTGTTAAATACCTTCTCATTTTGCTTATAGAACGTAGGTTTAATGAGAATTTGAACTGTGATCTTTTAATGTGAGCACTTAGTTCATTAAAACACTGTTTCACCTACACAAATCTCTTGCTCGTGAAGTTCACTGCAATGAATCAGAGCCCAGCACACATGAGTAACTGCAAAGTGATACTGAGTTTTCCTGTATCTCAATGGTGCATCCTCACTGGTTCCTCACACTGGGGGCTTTTCAGAGACTGCTGTTCTGAAATAATAATGAGAAAAAACGTTAAAAAAGATCCATTTTTATTTTTAAAGAATGGAACATAAAGTGATTCATTGCACCATGGCACGTGAAGTTTGTCATTCTGCTTTAAAGTCCCTGTTCATCCAACCTTGCAAACAACTAACAAAAATCACTGCATTTGGTTGAAGTTTGACTTACTAAGATTTTCCTACTGCCTAAAAGAGGATAGAAAATAAAAGGATGGGAAAAGAGACATCGCAAGATAGAAAGAGAAAACTTATATGAAATGAAACTGAACCCTTCTAGGGCCTTCCAGGAATAGACCATGGTTTATACAATAGTTGAGCATTTGAAAACAAATAGTTGTACAGTTCTGCAAGGATTTCCATTGTGGCTTTTCTTTTTTAATTTTTTTGTTGTTTTTCAGTAGTCTCTCTTGAATTTCTTGTTGTCCCATTAATTCATACACTTGTTAAAGGGAGGACAAGCATCCTGAGAAGCTAATGGGAGGACACTTTGAAGTTTATTATTCATATGCACAAATCAGTCAGACACTGAACATATCAAGAATCTTTTCATCCAATCTTCGTAATCTTTGCTGTCAGGGTCAGTTGCCTGCTTTAGCCACATCTCACCCCAGTGGTGCTGGGAAAAACCTGACAGCAAATATCTGCTAAATTCCTCATTCCTGATCCTCCATTTCTGCCAGAATTGTACCAGGACTAACAGGCTGGAAGGGACCCATGGGATCTCCCAGACACACTACTGAAAGAGGAACATTCAGCTACATGTTTGGATGACAAAACCTAGAAGAAAGTAGGCTGCAACCTAGAAGAAAGCTCCCAGGGTTAATGCCTGTTGCTTGACAGATTCCCTTGTAGTACATTACCTCAACTCCCATCAAGATTCCATGACTTGATTGAAAACTATCTAGATATTTTCTGGTTTTGTGGAAGTGTGTTTTCTTATGCTAATAGGAAAACCATAGATTTTTTTAAAGAATTTTTTCTTACCAGTAAAAGTTAATGTTTCTTCCCTTTCAAAATAATAAAATAATTTTGACTTAAAAAAATAGAAAAAAAAAAATTAGTGACAGTGCTGCTTCAGTTCTGGTAAAAGCTAGACATTTTTTAGCAGAAAAATATTGATATTTGAAAGAAAAAATAGATATGCAGATATGTACAAAATGCATAGAGGTACAGAAGGATGATAATTTCTGTAATAAGATTTCTTTCCCCCTCACATTCTCAAGCTAAATCTAACTGCATTTAGCACTTAGAACATGCTTTCCTCCCTGACTCTACAACTCCTGGCAATGGCCTGAAGTGCCCACGGGTAGATTAACATGCAGTAAAGAGACCCTGTACAGGATAAGTGCAGCCCATCATACAGCTGTCCAATTTATCACCCAGATAGCACCAAGTATGGAGGGTTTATAAATCATATTAACCTAATTTAAATCCCTCTATCGAAAATAATTGAACAAGAGAGCCACTGTTTACAAATACGGGATCAAGCCATGAAAGCCATATTCTGATACTTTATGGAAGCTGGGTTGTCCCCCCCAACATGTGAGATAAGGCAGCACTCTGGGTGATTAAATATGACAGGATCCTTCCTGGAGAAGTATATGTTTGTATAAGCTCTTCAAGAACGCGTTGAATATATTTACCTGGACAGTGTCAGGTTATGCTGCACCATCATTATAAAATTGACAAGAGAAGAGCTAGAGGTAAACAACAGCAGATGATGGAAAAGGGCAGGGAAAATCAACAGCCAACAAGACACAAGGAAAAAAAGGAAAGGATTTTGATGGAGAGTCCGTTTTACGCTAAGTCACTTTAATGGATACAGCCAGGGAAAAAAAGAAATTCTTTTTTATCATAGGATTGTTAAGCCTATTCCCCTAAGTCACAGTGCACCGAAAGAAACATTTTAAAATCTGATAATCAGAGGTAGAAACAATGCAATAACAGAAGAAGGTATGTCCCAGAAAAAATGACTTTTACAAAGAGCCAGGATCCTGATCTACCCTGCAAGTAGAAGCTTCTGATTAAACTGAGCTGGGAGCCTCTGGGAAAAATAAAAGAAAAACTAAATTTTTCAAAATAGCTTAAATAACAATAAATTTTAAAAACCATTTATCCTGAAATAAATGACTAATTTATTCCCAGAATTCTTCATCATTTCTGAATAATATACGTGATGAAGTGTGAGAATGATGCTTGATTAAATGAGGTCCCTGGAGTGCATTAGAGGAGATTTAGTCTGGAAAACAGCATCTGCTGTCTTTTTCTTTCCTTCTCTCAATGCTGTGTTGTTTCCACGTATTACAGCATATTACCCTCTTTCATTTTTAACAGAATAGGACAATATTTATTCAGATTTTTTGTGGTGGCCATACAATGGGTCTTTCAGTGTGAGGGTCTGAAAAATATTGCTGAATGCTTATTTTTCCTGGCAGGAATAGTAATTACCTTCTCTTAGTCACTAACAGGTCATACAAATCTAAGTCATTATCTGATATAATAATGCCAGTAAATTTAATTCGACTGGCTTTTTCCAAGCCTGTTTTTTTGGTCATATTTCTATTCTTACCAATGCAATCAGTGTTGAGGATCATGGCTTTGGTATAGCACTAATGAGAGCTAAAGAGATATGTCAGTGATCAACAGTTGGATATATCACCACTTCTATCCTTTGCCATTGCCAGCAGTTTTATAATGATGAAAGGCATGTGCAGTGTCCAGTACAGCTGCGCTGGACATATCCAGCCTTACCCAGCTCTAGAAGCTGAGGACAAGCACAGACAGCTTGTTTGCAAGGCTGGCTGAAAGGCCAGGTTATTGGAGTTCAGATGCAAACACTCATGGTGAATTTTGAAACCTTTGTACAGACCTCAGATGTCCTTTAAAACATCCAAGCTGGCGCTAGCCTTCAGCAGTGTCCCAGCCCACATCTGAGCGGGATTTTCATCCCACTTTCTCTTGCTGTACTCACACCATCTGCCTGCCAGTCACAGTGCTATGGGAACACTCAGTACCTGCAGTAACTTGGGGAAAAAATTCCATTGTAACAGTGTACTTATTCAGCATCAGAAATAAATGCCAAAACATGACTGGTATGTAGGTGGCCAGATGCTTGCCCACAAATATCTTCAGACTAATAATGGGTCCAGTGGGTGGATTTGGTTTGTTGGGTTGTTATTTTTTTCTACGTGATAGCTATACTGTTCCAACACTTCCAGTACGCACTGCTTCTTCATTAGCACACATTTCTTCCCTACCATGTGCTACATTTGATTAGAAAGACAACCATTTTTACAAGAAGATATTATGTCAATATTAACTAGCGACTGAGATAATATCAAAGATAAAACTGCCATCGAGTTATTAAGAGACTGTAATTTCCTTGAACATTTTCATGAAATTATAAAATTGGGTATCATATCTATATCTGATTATGAACAGCAACATATCTCCGAGTTAATAATTACAATCTTGTTTTTACTTGTTGACAGTCTATGACTAATTGCTGTCTGAAGAGAATTTAAACAGATCAATTCAAAAATCAGCCGTCTAAAGAAAGGTAACATGCTTAACATGTATTCAGTTGGGACTGCTAAGTTTCTGTACTTTATTTGGATATCTCTATTATATGGTAGCTCCTTAAGAGAATAAAACCAAAGTGCATTATCTAACAAGAGGTAATGTAATAACTTAAATGTTTTAGTTCTTTGGGTTTTGTAATTCTCTTAATTTACCTGTATGTAGAGCAAAGCAGAGAGTCAGAAGGATTTCTGATACCCAAACTGAGATCTTTGGCTATCTAAGCATGAGCAACAAACTGCTGACAACTGGTCTCTGCCCAGGGTCAGTCTCTGATTTGTAGAGGACTCAATCAGCACAGGCAGCTTGGGGTGCAGCTGCAGGGAGAGCTGCAGTTGAGCTCTGGGTGGGAGCTGGAGACACAACACCATGAACTGATGACCCTTTGCACAACAAAAGGCACAAGGACCTCCTACCTATCATAGGTGCTGCAAGTGTCGCTGACCTAGTGGTTTCTGGATGCTCAGATAGGAAAGTTTCCTTAACAGTTTCTTAAAACTTTGGATGACCTCTGATCTGGTCCCATCTCTTTCAGAGGTGGAATGCATTAGGCGTTCTCTTAGGGTGTATGTTGCAGTTCTGCTTCAGCTGAAAGGAACCCATGTCATACTCAGAGTTCTGTAATGTGGACCTGGGAACAGTAAGTGTGGGTGATGCAGAGATTTGCTCCAAAAGCAGGACCATCATCTGTTAAGTCAGAAATGAAATGCCCTCGTGGTGTTGCACTGTGCCTAGAAGCAGCAATACTAAAGCCTGACAGGTTACCTGGGTAAACAGCAACAACAGAATCTTCTCAAACGCTTATCGTTCATCTTTCAGAACTAATATCTCTACTTAAAGAATAGGCATCTTTATCATATCAGAAGGTTATTACTTTTAATTTGGAATGTCATTTAAAATTGAGTCTTCTGTGTTTTTTTACTAACAGGCATGACTGTTGCTTCTGAAAGTCCCAAATATCATGTGAAAGATAAAGCAAGGCTACATAATTTTTCTTCCTATCAACTTCTTTATCTTCATTAAAATTCTTTTAAATATAATACTCAAGCTGTAGCTAATGGCTTAGATACAGTAAGCAAGCATACCACCCACTTTAGAGAAGTGTGGTTCTGCCTGAAAAGCATTACGAGATTCCCTGTTTGATAGTGTACATTACTGAGTAAGAAAACTGTTAAACTTTTCTATTTATCCAATGTTGCAGGCTCTGTACAAAAGCTGAGGAAAATCCTAATTCTCAGTTATTGTTGCACTGCTGTTTGTGGTTGCAAAGGCTGACACATAAGTGATCCAATACAAAACCAATAAACATATATATGCAAACAGTAAAAGCAGCACAGTAAAATATAGTTATTTTCCTGTTATTCTTCATTTTGATTAAAAATTCTAGAATCAAAGAACTTGAGAAGACGCCCAACAGGATCCTGGTGTGCATTCCGAAGAGCACTGCCAGAAGGTCAGGGGAAGTGAGCCTTCCCTGGCTTGGCAGTGCTGAGACACACCTGCAGTGCTGGGAGTTACCAGCTCCCAGCCACAGGAGAGACAAGGACATGCTGGACCCAATCCAGCAAAGGGCTGCAGAGATGCTCAAGTGATTGAAACATCTGACAAACAAGCAAAGGCTGAGAAAGCTGGGACTGATCAGCCTCGAGAAGAAAAGGCTCGGGGGAGTCTCAATATGAATAAATACCAGCACAAGGGAGAAAGGGACACAAACTGAAGTATTTCAAATTGCATTAAAAAAAAAAAATCTTTTGACTGTGCATGTGATCAAATAATAGCACAGCTTGCCCAGAAATGCTGGGGTCCCCATCCTTGGAGACATTCAAAATCCATCTGGACAAAGTTCTGGGCAACCACTGCTCTGGCTGCCCCTGCTTGGAGCAGGGGGCCTAGACCATGTCCAAAGACTCCTGCCAACCTCGACATCCCGTAAATCCATGAAAGTTAGCACTAGAGACTGACCCTGAATTTCCTGCTTGTGACATTACAGAAATTGGGCAAGGCCCTTATATTCTAACACTTCAATCATAATATCAGATTCATTTCTCTGGTGTCAGTGAGCTTTAGTAGCAGATTTCTTTTAAACATTTTGCCAGGAAACATTAAATATATTTAAATAAATGTCTAATCTCTTCAAATTAACAATAAGGACTTAATATTAAGAGAGATTGGAAAGGATTTAGTAAATTAGTGTACGAAGTGACAGGTTAATTGCTCTGTGGATCATTAAGCAACACATTTATTTAGCAACCAATAATTTAACCAATGAATTCAGCCTGTTAACAAGGGAAAGAATATTTTTTGAGGCATTTCCTCATATTTGATGAATAAATTTATTTAGTGAACTTTTCCACCAGCAGTTTGTTTTCAGCTCTCATTCAATATTTATTACTCACAACTCAAGCAAGTGATGGGTCCCTGTAATTGCATTTTAACTATCTGTTTCTTCAGATGACTGCAACCCTAGCTGTTTTCTCTTGTGGGGAGGTGGGGTTTTTTGGGTTTTGTTTGTTTCTCCCCGCCTCTCTGTAGGTAGGTCAAAGAGCTATGAAGATAAAATACGTATCAATATGCAGCTGAAGAACTATCTTAAAAATAATTCTGGAAAACAGGGCAAATAATTCTCCTCTAATGAAAAAAGATTCTTAGAAACACTGAACTGAAAAAGGCTGCAAACCTGGGAAGCCCCCAGGGCTTCAGCCTGAGGGGTGCTTCATAATGTAATATTCAGCCCCCAATATTATTCACATTTTAAAAATATATTTATCTGATTCCATGCATATTTTAACGAACATGAAAGTAATGGAGATAAATGCATGCCATTATTAGCAGACACTATTTCAGTTCATTTATTCCCTTTCCCACCACTTCTACTGAAAGCACAAGAAAATAGAAATGAGCATTCATCTTTAGAAGAGAAAAAGAGATGAGACATGTACAGGCAAAATTCGGTCTTAGGCAGGCAGAGCTTTCAGAAGGCCTCTGATTAACTTGGAGAGAAACACCAACCACACTAAGTACCCTGTAGGGGCCTGCAGGGTCACGTGAAAGGGGGAGTTCTTCCAGATCTTGTGTGATACAAGGGCTTCTCTTGGGGGCCAAGGAATACAGGAAAAAATCATGACAGTGCTGGGAACACATTCATTTCAGGTGTCAAAGCAGGCAACCAAAGACCTCTTATCCTCTCTTCCCAAGACATCATGATAAATCTTAGTGGATTTCCTAGAACACAAAGAGGCCAAGTAGCTCTTTTCCTTAAAGAATAGGAAAAATTCCAGGTGCTTTAATATCACTGGCAAAGCTTAAGATGCTGCATATTCCACTGAGAAGTGTTGGGTTTTTTTAGACATTTAAGCTCTTAACAAAACTTGTGGAGATCCATTTGCTCCCCACATATACATAATTCCCACAATTTCAATAAATATTGAGTGTTGTTTGGTATCTATTGAGATTAATTGAGTCAAGAACTAAGTATTGACCAAAACAAAGAGGAGGTCAATACTCACATTGAAGGAAAATATACATTAGTCTTTGCTGAAAACATGAAGCCCAGAGGCCAAATATTTGCCTTAATTTATTTATCCTTTGTAACTCCTGGAGATTCCACTGGTGTAACTGAGCATTAAAAAAATCCCAGAACTTATATGGTTTATATAATTAGTTAATTGCCCACCCTAGTGTAGCATATGATCTCAGTGTTATTAAGAACTATGTTGGAAATTCTACAAATGAGAACTACTTCAGGAGTGAAACAAACACATGCTCCCTCCTGCTATGTAGAGTCTTTTTCAGTGGAGTATGTTGTTGAAGAGATTATCTGTGATTAAGTCTCCAACAGATAAATTGTGTAAGATGGATTGGATGACCTATAGATATCCCTTCCAAACTATATTATTCTACAGTTCCATAAAGGATGCCATGACAAAAATCCCATATTGTTACACACTCATAAGCAGTGTCCAGTAGCTGAGTAAAGACTCATTCAGTGGCCCCACAAGAGTTAATTTAAATCAGAACTAAAATGCAATACATTTATTCTTTTTTTTTTCCTTTTGCATATTCATAACTTCAAATTCTTCCTGTATTGAAAACCTTTTCCAGGAACAGAAGTCTCATTTGGTGTAGAACAAACACTGTACTTACTGATATTTGAGTCACAGAACCACAGAATAGTCTGAGTTGGAAAGGACCCAGAAAGATCACTGAGTCCAACTTGAGTCGTTATTTTCCTCTCAATTTAATCTGACCTAAATATGTAGCCTACAATGACAAACACATTACAAGTGAGCAATAGGTGACGTTTTTATCACATCTGATATGAAACATTTTATCATGATCTGTTCTGGGTACTAGAAAAATTAAGCATGCATTCATTTAGCATATTGCACTGGAAAAACCTCATATGGTGTGTTTAAGAGGCAACCTTTAACACATCAATATGCCTAAAATACATTTCCTAGGGAGATAATCTTGGCTGAAAAGAAGTAGACACTGCATAGTAGGGGAAAACAGGCAAGAGTTTCTCAGAAATTTTTAAATTTAATTCATTAGAAATGAAAGCATTCATACACTATTAGACTGCTGCTGCACTGGAAAAAACATGTAGCTTTTAATGAAAATGCTAATAAAATAAGAAAAACCTAATTTATACAGAACAGAGACAATTAAAACCCTGGCTTTTGATACATGATTTGATTGTGGTCTTAGTAGGAATGCAAGGGTGTCTCATGCAAAGGATTCAATTTCAGGTAACAGGCTTTATCTTTATTTTCATCTTTGTGTGATAATGAAACATGTCAGCTTCTTTGTTTTAATATTCACATTTTGGTCATGGGTGGTGGTCACACTGTTTTGGGCAAGGCCTACTACAGCACTATTTCTCAGGGGAAAAAGCCCAGCAAGAAAAAGGGGTCTAAACAATCTCACGCTATGTCTACAGAAATCTCATCTTCTAAGCTTTTAATTCCTCTTTGTTTCACTAAAAACTCCCTTACATATTTCATCTGGGTTATGGTTAGCCTTCCATCTTTGTCATTTTCGTGGGGGGAAGAGGAAAAGGACTGCAGAGACTGACATTTTAATTTCTATCTGTCAAGAATGAAATCTTTGAACGAGCACACACTCTAACAGGACTGGGAGAACCTGAGATCTTCACACCAGAGTAAAGTAAAGAAAGAGGAATTGGAAAAAAGTCTTTTGTGATCCACACTGAGGAAGAACTATATTTTACTCAGTTTAGTTGAGCATCTTGTTTTTGCCTAAAATTAGTACATTCAAAAGTGTAGAAGAACAAAATAAATTATTACTGTGTTACTTAATGCTGATTGTATCAACATCCAGGCAGGTTCTCAATATCAGATAAACTTTTATTTCTCCATGGATCTCTAATAACTCTCCTCAAAAATACTTTAAAAAAAAGGTGTTTATTCACAAGGTCAAGCTATAAGTTAAGGTGAGACATCTTGCTGTTTTTACCTGGAGTGAGAAGGTATATTTAGACTGTAATTCAAGAATCCAGAACCTCTGTCTCTCTTATGACTGTAGAGAAAGAATGAGGATATTTACTTCCATATGCCAGCAGCATCTTTTATCATCTGTCTCTCTTTGGGGATTTGTTGAACTCTTAATAAAATGTATTTCTTACTGGAATATTTATCATGTATTTTTTTGCAATAAAAGCAGGATAAAAATAAAACCATGATTTCTTTATTTCATAAAAGCTGAAGAGAATGGAAAAACTACCAATGGCCTTTTTAGAAACTGATTGGGTAAAATGTGGAGGAAAATAGTGGTGACAAGTGTTTGCTGGAAGTGCTAAGAAAATAGCAAGGGAATTCTGGTGCTGGAATTAATCATGAAAGTGCACTACAACACAGTAATCACACTTCTTAAAAGCCTAACTATTTAGAGTACTTAGTCCATTAAAAATGCTAAAAACCTCTAGATTTTCAGATTTACTGGGTAATAATCCAAATTATACCTATCATTGTGATTAAGTATTGTGATTAAAACCCCCCAAAAATGATTGCAATGTCTCATGAAAGTAATACTTGTGAGCCAATAACTAGCTCCAAATAGTCTGGCTCCAAGTTTGACATAGTTCCATCACATCTCATGAACAGGTGGAACCAGTAAAAAACCCTGTGCATAGGGAGACTAGACTAAGATGTATTTTATATATTTCATTTATAAGCATAATATGAAATAATTTAAAAATAATTAGGATTACCAGTGTCAGCAATGAGTTGATGAGAAATGTCTTATGGCAGGGATATTTGGGAAAGTCCCATTTTGATACATCTGTTGCTTATATCTCACTTCAACAAATGCTTTATAGAAAACTTGGCAAAGGGAAGAAATCCTTAAACACGATAATAATTGATCTAGCATGTTTTGATTACTGACAATCTGTAACAAGTACTAGGAACAATAAAACTTAATTGTAAATGCTATGAAAACAACCCTTTCCTCACCTTAAGTCTGAAGATTTCTGGGAAGTACAATAGTCAGTGCTTTTTAAAGAAAAGTTGCTGCAATTTTGATTCTTTAAGGATAAGAAAGAAGTGCTCAAATCAGTTATTTCTGGAGGAGTTAGTAACAACATAAGGCAGCAATATAATCATAAATACATTGCCATATATTCTTGCATAAACTTATGTTATTTATTATACATTTATAAATCAAGTGCAGTCTGCCGGCGATCTATTTCAACACTGGGAAATAGGAGAGATTTTATATTAGTTTATTGGAAACGTTTAGCGATTTGGTTAAACTCAGTTAAGCTGCAAATTTAGTGATTTGATGAAGTTGCTTATTGATGAAGACATGAACAGACAATCAGTCATTCCTCCAAAATGAAAGGTTTCCAAATCCTAGCTAAATTGTATTTCTGATTACCAGAGGAGAGAAAGGAGGTATGGCCATGGCTCCAGCTCTGTAATCATAAGGTCAATTATAAGAGAACGGGTGTGGAAGTGACTAGTCCAGGACTCTCACTGTAACTGGCAGAAGTGCCAAAAGGAGGTTCCCACCACCAAGGGCCACCAGGCTTAGTACTTAATTCTCTACACTGGCAGAGAAATTAGCAGAGCTCCACTGACCTCTGTTTGTAGAGAAATGTAATTTCAACACAGTGGATGGAAAAGTGTCTGT
>QWTY01022022.1:0-23092 GCA_008033365.1 Pseudorectes ferrugineus | reverse complement strand
TGACAATAAATAATAAATAGTGTTGCCTGACAATAAATAATGGCACTGTGTACCCTCAAAAGCTTATATTCTGACTAGTCCTTTCATTTAACCAAACTAAATGCTTCTTTAAGTAACCACAGAGCATAGAAAAGTTGTGGGATTGTTCGGGGTTTTCTTTAGGCAGCAGAGCCTGGTACTCCAGTTGTTGAAGGCAGCTTTGAATCTTTGCAGCATCGTCAGTGAAATCTTAACAAATTTTTATTAGTCTCTGGAAAACAGTTTTAGCAGCAGCAAACACAAAATTTAAGAACTAGGAAACTGGCTTAGAAAAATGCATTCTCAGTTCAATGCACTGAAAGTAGATTTTGACAAAATCTTCTCAGTGGCACAAAAGGTTTTTATGGAGTATTGTCTAAAGACAGCCTGCACGTGACTGGAGCTAGTTGTTACAAGAGAATTGAGTGATGATGAATAAACAGTTCTACCAACTTCATAAACAAAAAAATGTATTTCTTATTAAATATATATATAACCTTTCTAATATATCACTAGCAGAGAACAAAATTTCTACACCCAAAAAATTTGTACCATTCACCGCTATGCGTGCAAATCTTTTTTTAGAAAAAATCTTCAAATGTAAAAGGCCCAATAATAAATCTTTTCATTTAGCTGGAGTGGGAGGATTGACATACCTACATTGCGAGTACTTAAGGTTGTTCAACATGTGGCTTCTCTTTTCAGTTACATTAAGTCCTTGGCAAATATTCAGACTGTAATTCTCTTTTTTTCCACCAGTTGAAGAGCTATTGGAAAACTCAGAAAACAATTGCTTCTAAAAAAAAAAATTATAAAAGCATGGAATATTTTGGTCACATTACAGTGTCAGACATCTCCAAGAACTGCAACAAGGGCTGGGAGGGTATCTGAGCTGTGTCGTGTCATTAATCAGGGATGCCCTTCTTGCATGTCCTTCATGTACACTGGAATTTATTGAACGGCACAGATTTTTCTGTGTGTGTTTGAGTTTGAGATAGCTAAGGCTAGACAGAAATTTCTCTACCAATGCTCTCTCCCATTGTTTATCTTATCTTACTGCAAGATGTGAGAGTGTGGTGACTAGATTTTAATTTTCTTTATTAGCACCTACACAGACTAGAGGAGAAAAGTTGTTGACATTACAAGAGAATGCACAGCAGTCAGTTGGAAATAATGAGAAAAGTGGGAGTGAAGCAGACTGGGTGTGAGCTGTAGGTAGGAGTAATCAAAATGGGATGAGGAGGCAGGCTTTGTGTTAGTATGCAAATTCTGAAAGAGGCTGCTTGTTATATACATGCAGATATTCAGATCTGCAGTGTGGTGTGTTCATTCTATAATGCAAGATCTGAGCCTTATTTTCTTTCATCAGAAAATCTAGTAAAAGAGATTAAGGCTGACTTTTGTAGTCCTATAAACACCATAATGGAGGAACTTTGGAAAATTAAAATTTTCTTTCCTAGTCTAAGAAATTATGGAAACTTACCTGTCCAGTGAGTTTGGTTGTTAAAATAAGTCCCAGAGAAACTCAGCATTGGGCTGAGTGTAGGTGAAAGGATCGAAGATGAAACGTAATCTCCACTGTACTAACTAAATGTGACTTGTCCCTTCTACAAGTAGGAATTCTTTAGCTACAGAAGCAGGAGGTTACTTTTATGACCCATTTGCCTTTAAGAATATGAGATACGTTATTAGATGACATACATTCCAATCTAATGTGTAGGAATCTATCTAATGGCTGTAATTAATTGTATTTATGGGAATTTACTTAGTAAATCAAATTTCAAATCCCTACACTAATATTCCATAGAAATAAATTTTTTTAGAAGTGACTGAGTGAATGGAATTTAAATAGGAGTAGTTTAGCATTTTTCAAGGATACTATGTTAGGAAATGGTGATTAATGTTTCTCACTTAGCTAAATATAAGTACCACCAACTGAAATATTCTGTCTGGCACTAGGCAGGAATATGGATTAGCTCTGAAAATAATGGAAATAATTGAAGTATATAATGGCCTCAGTATTTCCTGTTCACCTGAAGACCCCTAGACCAGAAAACAAGTTAACCAAAATCTGATCACACTAAAAGCCAGTTTGAAAAAAAAATTTAATTGTTTTAAATTACTTATTTTAAAAGCTCCCTAGCAACATGAAGATTCATTAGCCTTCTACAGCTTTATCATCTGATAAAACTTGCACAAATCTTGTCCATTATACCATTAAGTCCTTTACCAGGACACCCTTCTAAATATTTTTGCTGTTTATTCAAACCTGTTGCTATGTTAGTCATCTGATTTCCAGGGGGTTACTGGAATAAATGAAGGGCTGTGAAAGTGACTGTATAATTTAGCTACTGAGAAGTTATATTCACATGCAACTAAAACTAGACAACCTAATTGATAAAGTTACTTTAATTGTTATAAGTCAGTAAAAGAAAGTTATAAAAACTTGGTGAATATCTGGTCTGTCAAGAAACCCTAAGGACCTGTGGGCACAGATGATAGAAGAAACAACTGAGCAAAACACAGTGGATCATCAACAAGAAAATGTGACATGCCTTAGCAGCTTATCTGAATTTCATTTACTGCTAACATCTGATAGTTGGTGGTCAAGGACCAGGAGAATAACAATGTAGTTTGATAAACACTTGCATCTCCTGGTGAGCAAAGTTTCCTTTCAGGTTGATTCCCTGATTTCCATTTCTGTGTGTTAAATATGTAATATTCAGGTGTATCTTGCTTTTCTCGCAGCCTGCCTTTGCTACTCAATTTTCTATTTCAAGGTTAAATCTAAAGTTTTTCTGTGTGGATATTATTTGAAATAAGATCTGACTAGGAAATACCTGTGGTGAATCAATGTCAAAATTAATCGGGTAAAAATGTGGTGTGGCACCCAGACACCCGAAAGTAACCATTATTTTATATTATTATGACTCCCACCAAAATATTCCGTTGTCACAGAAAAGGAATTCTGTAGGACTCGGTCACTGACAAAGGAGGAGCAATCAACACAAAGTACTCTAATCTTGTCCATCTTTTGTGAAATTAGTCATTGGGAAAGCATGTTATCTTTGAAAATAGTTCAGTTCCTACCTCACTAGTTTAAAACATTTTTAAGCTTGCTATAAAATATAGACAGAGCATCCTGGACATTTAAAGACCCCTATTAACTTGCAGGCATAAAAATGGCAAGAGCAGAACACTGACCCATTTTTTAAGAGGTCCTGATGCTCCCTAGTTACTTTAGAGATATATTTGCTTACGTTGTATAGTATTAAAAACATAGTTTCATTATATATTAGGTAGGATAGTTTAATAAGCCTAGTCAGTATATTGGAATGATTTCCTTTAATTAATAATTTTCATTTCCGTGCCTTAGCAATCTGAACGCCCAGAATCCCAGTGCTGCTGATGTGCAGTGTGTTTTTATCTGGTCATTTCCTCAAGCTGCCCACCCACACTTTCCATTATTAACCCTGATATGTGTCTTTTCAAATATTAAGGGACCAGGAGAAGGCTGCTGGGTGGTGAAAACTGAATCTGGTGGTACTGTGCTTGTCACTATACTGTGATGCTGTGTGTGACAGCAGAAGGCTGTCTGGAGCCCTTAGATGTTCATTCACTTCAGATGTCCCAGTGTCGTGGTATACTCCATTTTTACAGGGCTGTACTGAATATAACAATCTGGGTATTAGCTGGACTCAGGCAAAAATCCTCATTGATTCTTTTATTCAATTATTAATTTAAGATTTTAATATAGGAGTCATTTAAATACCTGTTTTAATTGTGTTTCAAGAATCTTAAAATTTGTTTGTTCAGTTTGCAATATAATGCTGTTCTTCCACATCCTAGACCTAGTCTCTGAAAGCAGAATTTCATTGTTTTCTGCCTCATGAGTCCTTGTAAAAATGGAGGTGCACCAGGCCAAATTCTCTCAGCTGGCAACAAGGTAAGCCCCAGAGTCCAAATTCTGCCCTGTGTTAGTGCTTTATTTTTGCTGGAAGCTGCATATTTGTTACAGGAGGAGAAATACAGTTCTGCTCAGTCTGTCACCTCCACGGGGACAGCCCAGCTTTTGAAGTCTTTAAATTACAAGATGCAAGCTTGGAAAAAAAATACATTGAGAAGACTTACTGCTATAATTCACAGCACTGAACTGTGATTAAAGCTCAGTAGGAAGCCTGACATCTAAAGATCCCCTACTGTCACATTTACCCATGCAAACCGAACTGTTGGTCAGATTGAGCAGAAGTGATATGTCAGACTTACTAATAAGGCAATTAGTAAACAAAAGGGCAATAGGACAACACATAGGAGTAAAGTGACCGAGATTTATCAGCTCAGATTTGTAGCTCAGGTCACAAAAACAGTATGGTTGTATTAGCATGGTGCCTCATTAGACTGCCTAGGAAGCAGAGTTGTCCTTAGGCTAGGCTGATACCTTGTTATAACTTGTTCTGGTGTTCCTGATAGTTTATTCAGAATCACTGCACCATTAGTTTAGTAATAGGACTCATGCAGTAGCAAATACAGAATTGTGCAAATTGACCAATTTCATTCAGATTTTTGCATTTTTGTGCATTGATTTATTTGTAACTTTTCAATAAAATTTGTATTCCTGGATGCTAATTGTAAAGTTTCAGTATTTAATCTCTTTTTTTAGATAGTGGAGTGAATTATAATGTCAGTCAAACCAGTTCAGTTTACCTGAATTCTGGGGCTGTGTAGCATTTGCAAGAATCTTCTACCTTTCCATCCCTTTTTCATTTCCACTGTCCCAGCAATGAAAAGCCCCATAAAATAATGATATAAGTTTACACTAAATGAGTACTTCCATCACTGATAAGAAAGGGCATTACTCAGCTTCACTCAACTGTGATGGTATGGCACAGTAGTAATGTATTCATGTTTTACAGAATTTTGCTTTCTGCCTCCTGGTTGCAGGTACTGTATCCATAATGATGAGTTGAGAGAAGGATTTGTAATGTATGTTAATTAGATAATAAAACAAACAGATTTCTAAATATGAGCTGTCTGCTCTTTGTCTTGCCACCATGCTGGATTAGGCATTGAGAAGGTTCAGCAGAAAAGCTTAAGTTAGCAGTAAACACAGAACTTTTTTCTTTTTTTATTACCCTACTGAGTTAAAATGTATGCTATTTTTTAGGATGAATGTAATCAGAAATTACTCTTAATTTTGAAAAACAATGAAGTTTCAATTGCCACTTCATCATAACTGATTGAAGCATTACTCTGTTGCTCGCATGCCCTGGATGGCATGAATGAGAAGTTTTGGAAACTATTACCTTGTAACTCAACAGATGGCCTTCATTAATGGCAATTATATGAATTTACCAAGCTGCCCAAGCATTATCTGAGAGAAGGCATTATTTAGTCTCTGTGCAATTACTAAGTCCCTACCACTTTCATGACTTCACTGCAGGAGATTTAAAACAGCTGCTGTTGTCACTTTTTTTTAGCTGCCTAGAGCTAAATACATAGATTTCACAGATAGAGTACCCTAGAATCTGGGACCAGACTGTATCATTGGTCTTTAATGGGTGCTTTCTCCCACTGGTTTTGATTAAAGATCAATTTTTAGAGTTGGCTGGTGGCTATATATCTAATCATACTTATGCTCTGCTTGTGTAACTGTTCCTTTCACAACGGATAAATACAAACTTTAGTGCTTCAAGAGTCCTGCAATGTACAGAATCAAAACAATCACATATCTTGTTCATGTTACAGTTTATCTGGGTGGCTGTATCATATTTACTAAAACTGAGTGGTGCTCAGGTGATGTTCTCATTTTGGCACACAGCTGCAGTTGCATGTGCTACGAAAGGTGACTCCAGGGGAACATGTGTGGTGCATCCCAGCATCTTTCTTGTTTGCTTGCATCATTTTAGTTTATTGTTGCAGTATCCTATTTGATTACATAAAACTTTTCAGAATAAACAGAATAGCCTCTGATGCCGTTCATCTCAAGCCTGCTTCTTCCTCTTGAGAGAAATCAGCAGCAAGGTTAACTACCGAGTAATATTAATAAGTGACAGGTTGTTGGAAGCCACTGCACTATTCTTTTTGCCTTGGTGGAGCCTCAGGATCCCTCTGCTGCCACGTAACTGATGTCACTGATGCGACTCCTGGGAAATGCTGCTCAATCTCCATTTTTTTAATTGTGCCTTCAGAAAAGAAAAGAAATTATGAACTGCTTTAAAACTCTATTTTAGCTATATTTTTGTTGGCATTTAAAACAAGAAGCGTCAGTAGTTTCCTTCCTTCTCCCTGCCTGCTCAGCTTGATAGGAACATTTGAGATGAGCTTGCATGATGATGTCATGTTTCATCCAGGTGCTCATTTTGGCAAGGTTTTGACAAATCTGTTAAAGTTTGGAACATGGCTGTTGCATATGTCAGCCTCCACAGCGTATACAGACTTACTGATAAAGTGGAGGAAATTAGTGTTTGTTAATGCTTGGTGTATTTTTGAACTCAAAAGTAACTGGCAGTGAGGTCTAACAGAGAGTTTGAAATTACAAGCTGTGAGTTCCAAGTGGTCTTACAGGAGTTAACTAGTCACACATGTTGGTATTTCTTTTCATCCCAGTATATTGCAGTAGAAGCAGCAAAAGAGACTTTTAGGACTGTATTTTGCTAAGGTGTAGTGATTGCAAAGGATACAATTCCTGCAACACCTGTAACACTGTTTTAAAGATGCCAGATCATAGTTCCCATTGACTTAGAGCAGAGTGTGTAAGAGATATGAAATAAACTAAATGATCAATTATATTTTTCTTGTTCCTCATGTAAGTAGTTTTTACTTGCAAATAAAAGTCTATTTTTCCTTATTCTTAAAAGGGTGTGAAGTAAATTCCTATTGACTTCAGAGTGTCAGCGATGACACCAGACAGAATTGAGGTGGTAGGGAAGAGGGGGCCACAAAGATCTTGTGTGTCCTAACAGCAACACCAGGCATGTTTCAATCGACTCACCCGATATGTGCAGAGGATGTGACAGCGTGCATTTTCGGGTACATCTGCTACTTTCTTCTGCTTGCACATAAGGGAGGAAAGAGATTCTGGCCCCAGCCTGTAACCCCTGTTGGGTTGTTTCTTGGACAGACGCAGCATCATATGGCAAGAGCTCAGGGACCACCACAGATACTGTCAGAGCAGAGTGCACATCTCCGTTTTCCACACCAAAAAAAAAGAAAAAATTCCTTTTTAACTTGAGCCTTCATAAAGTATTTCACCCTAAATTAAAATATTATACCTTTGCAGTGATTATACTTAATTTATTTTTAACAATGTCTCAGGCCCGTGCTGTTTTTTTCCTGCTGCCTAAGGACAGCTTAATAATGCATCAATATTTGGATCAGTTTTTTCACTTTGGTAGAACTGACCTAGTTTCCTCCATAACCCCCATCCCCCAAAGAAGGAAACATTTAAATAAAATATCCTCAATGAAAGTGCTAAAGCCAACATTCATAATAGTTCTTTCACATGGTCTGAAATTAAAACTGTCTCATCTGCTCAAGTTGTTAAACAAGACTGAATTTGACTTACAGGTTTGAGCTTCTTAATGGGTTAGGATCCCTATGGCGTCATGTGGCAACATCCACGAAGTGTTACTTCATGGAAGGGGATTGTTGCAACAATTGTGAAAATGATGCAAAGTTTGGTTTTGAAAATAGACACCAGTGGTTTTCCCAAAGCAAACATGTAACTGCTCAAAGGCTAATGAGAGCTCATCATGTAGAAATATTCAGAATGCCAGCAACCTTGAATAACCACATTCTGTCTGATATAAATAGCTCATTAATACAGACTAGATGTCACAAAGCAGCTTTTTCAAATTCAGTTGTCTAAATTCAGTAGCTGCAGGCAACAACTTACATAATACAGACGTGTTGGTGCTTCCAGTAAGAGCAATAATGTATCACACGCCTTCCTCTCAAAGGTACTTTTCAGCCATTTCGACCTCCCCGTACTCACAGGTATCTATCGACTTGTCCTGTTGACATTGATGAAAGAAGAACTTTCATCAGCTTGCACTCAGGGGCAGACTGAAGGTTATGTACAGTATGTACACTGTGAGCATGGGTGTAAGATTGCCTAATTCTTCTGTTGGGATTACTCAAACACCTGTCATAGTCCTATAACAGAATGGGCTTTTGTGATTCATTTGCTCAAACAATCTTGTTTAAGAAGAATCTAAATTTATTGTAAACTTGAAGTTGTGGTGTGTGTATATGGCATCCATGGTGTTCTTCCACAACAGTGGTTTTGTGGGGTTCTGTCCCTCACAAGCACTCCTGTTTAGACAGTCTTCTGAAATTCTCTTGCTTTTCAGTCATTCAGAATAGTCTCTTCCCCAATTTTTTTCATTAACTACCGAAGAGAAAAGTAGCTATTAACACAATGAAAAAACAATGTTAATATTTTTTGAGTCAACTTGATTGATAGAAAAGAAAATCAGCCTGCTTTGAACTACCCTATGGAACTACTATCTTCTGGACTATGGTGTATGACAGTGTTTAGTACAGTATCTTAGCTAGAGGCTATAGCTCTGGTGGAGAGAACATGCTCTTAAAGATGCAGATGTGCTTTCCCAAGCATACTTATCACATGAGATAATTTTTTAAAAGCAGAACACAGGCACAAAAACAGAAATTCCATCTGATATTCAAGAGATACAAAACTAAACACACCGTTGCTAGATATTGTCCACTTCCATTGAGCTACCACAGGTTTATGGCTGAATGGAAGTGCGCCACTGCTTTGGTTTTGAGCTTGAGTAAGATTTCAGATGTAAAAAGTCATTATGAAAGAGGAATTATGAAAGAGGAAATGTGGTTGGGTCAGTTGCATACCTCCATGCTGCTAATACGCACACTTCCAGTTGTGTTTGACTTGTTTTCTTTTTTTATGTCCTTGTCTGTTCAGGTGTCATCTTAGATGGATAATTAGATCTGTTTGTAAGTAATTTTGTAGAAAAGCAAATACTGTTTGAAATATCAGAAAACCTACCATAAAGGGCAGAGATTCTGAAAACTCTTGACTTCTGAAAAATCTGTAGTTCAAGCAAAAATGGTGACTGATGTAAGAAATTACCGAGTAAGATTCCATGGTTTATGTTGTACAAGAGGGTAAAGGTTACCAGAGTCCTTCCTGATCTTTGTAGCATTTAAGATGTCCTTGCTCACTGATATGGTCAAGCATGATCTGAATTGAGTGCTGAAGCACAGCTCAAGGGGAGTCTGTCCAGGCATACAAAGCAATGCGTTCCTTCCACAGACATAAATATATTGGATTAAGAATGGAAAATATAGGCAAGAGGTTGTGGGTAAGGAAAAATGGCAAACAGAATGTGAAAGAGTCAAAAATTATGAAAACAAAGTAGAGTGGGAGAGGCACAACTGATTTGTGCTGCAGGTGGCAGTTTGGTCTCAGAAAGAAGGGATTCCCGGACACCACAGTGGAGAGGTCTGCAGCTTTCCAGTGCACCTCTGCTCTGTGGCTTCTCCCAGTCACAAGGCTGGGCATTCTCCTGGCCTGCCCCAAGGACTGGTTCATGCACACCAAGTGAAATGAAATGTGGGTCTCAGATCAGAAGGAGGCTGTAGTCCTGAGAGTCAGATCCAGATTTTGAGAGGAGGGGAGAAGAGAGTCCAGCAACTATGCTGAATAAAGCATCTTCTGCTCTTCTCACCATGGTAAAAGACTGATTAAGATACTTCTTTTTGCTCGGCATCTTGGAAGGGAAAAATATTTATCATCCTCTCCAACATAACGAAGGCAATTAGGAAGACAGGGATTCAGCTAGTTGACAGCAGATGCATAGTACTGAGGTGTAAGTAAATAACAATCTCTCTTTTGTAGCTGAGCGTCAGTTCTGCAAGGATGCACACATGTACACTGTTCCATTGACGTGACTACAGAAGCGCAGTGAAACCAATTATGTCCTCCTTGCTCTGGTTATTCTCATGCTAACTCTCCCCTCTGTACTGTCTTGTCAGGCTCTTGTCTTCCCTTCCTTGAAAGTCTTCTTCCAAAAATAGATACACAATTCTTTTCTACACTTGAAGCAGCAAAAAATATGGCAATTGAGCTAAAGGAGCTAAACCCAGATGATGCCAATATATATTTTAAACATATATTTATCAGTCTTTTTGCAGGTTTTTTCTTCATTTCACCCTTTTGCCTTCTTACCTATGATTTACCTAAATCACTTACTTAGGTTGTGACTTCTTGAAGGAAGCATTTTATGTCTTTTTATTGTTACCATACTGCAGGCACTGTGGAAACACAGCTGATTACTACTATTTACATCTATTATCTCATATAATAAGAAACCCCTAACATTTTCAAAAAAGGTTACTTCCCCACTTAGAAATTTCAGAAAACTTTATTTGGGCTTGCTACGTCACAGGTCTGAGTTGCAATGTTCTCTGTCTTGGATTGTGTTTATGGGGGTTTTTGAGCACTAATTCATTGCTGTAAAATCACTTCTGCCTCAGCCCTCTTCCCTTCTGGTGTTCAGATCAGCTTGTCCTTAAGTTGAGCATCATTATTGTAGGTACAGTTGTACTTAGAATTACATATTTCATCGGGATGAATCATTAAATACCTGTTACAGAAGTTAATGGAATAAAATTGTTTAATTAAATTCTATCTTTGAGAATTCATCAGAAAAGATGCTGCATCATTCAGGTTGTAAACAGAATACTGCTTCTAGACACCTTTACAAAACAGGCTGCTAAGTGCACTGTTTTTCCTGGACCTTCTACAGCTTTGTGTTGACTTAAATAGCCCAGCCCTAAATAACTCGCTGCTTTATTATGAGTCCATATGGAGTAATTTTTGGTAAGAAACTAGCTCCTAAAGTACCTGTAAGGCTGTTCCCCTTCCTGCGCTCCAGTAATCCTAAACCAGCTGCTTTGCCTCCCAGCTGAATGCGTGGGGATGAGAACCATCATCATAACAATAATACCTGCTGCATCTGACTCACTACAGCTCCTGCTGCGAGAGGTAATAAAAAGTGCATTTCTCTGTGCCTGCGAGAGCTGCCACAGTACAAGGAGGATTCACTTCCAAGTTCAAATTTTCTAGTTGTAATTTACCCCCCTCCCTCTTTTTGTAATCTTTGAGTAGTGTGGGAGAATAACTTTAGGTTATGTCTGAGGAGACTACCTGCAGAAGCTGGAAAAAGTCTGAGATCTATATTTGTGCTTTCAGGAGTATTGCTTGGTGGGAGCGTTGTGTTCTGTGCTCCACAGGAAGGAGAAAACAAAGCCAAGTACATCTTGCTCCACAGCACAAATGAGATCTGTGTGAAGAAACCCCTGCCTGCAGCACGCCTTTACCCAATGAACATTCAGCACGCAGACTCTCACAGTTTTGGTAGAAATTGCTGGGGGAGAGAAATGATCTGAAACGTCACCATTTACCTTTCAGCTGTAGCTTTGTGTCTTGAAATATTGACATTTCACCTGTAATTTAATCTCTATTAACAAATTGTGAAAGCTCTTTTCCCTAGGCACTAGACCATCAGACTGTGTATAGAGTCCGTCAGTAAATAGTATTACTAAACAACCGTGTAGTCTTACAGACACTCAAAAAAGAAATAGTTGTGCATACAAAAATACATATGCTCTTTTTCAAGTTAGTAATATTTAGTAACCATCTAGATACTGTACTGGGCAACTGGCTCTAGGTGGCCCTGCTTGAGCAAGGCAGTTGGATGACATGACCTCCAGAGTCACTTCCATCCTCAACCAGTCTGTGGTTCTGTGATATGTTAATTTTCGTTCTTCAGCTCAATCATACTATACAATGATGTCTTTCAAAATGATTCATCTGTCATAGTCAACAAAGGTCACTGTTTTAAAAGACTTCTTTAGTAAACATCCTAAAGGGGGGGATTTTCAAATGCTTGAAATTAAAATCTGTGCCTTTGTCTTTTTCTATACTGACTGATATTTTGTTTAAATAAAGAAATCTACAGTAGATCTTTTACAGGCATCTTAAGGATGACATCATTAGATTCAGGAGAATTGCTATATGTTAAACATATAATCAGATGTACAGATAATAGTAGGAATTGAAAGAAAAGATTTCATAAATCCATTTCAATTACTTGTCACGTACAGTGGATTGAACAAGAAGCTATATTCCAGACCAGGAGGATTTAAATGCCACCTTACTCAGTTTGAGAACAGAGATTTTCAGTTTATGCGTTCTCTGTACATAGAAGAGGGAGCAGAATGGATTTGTTGTGCTAAAATCATGGCTAAGGTGGTGCTGAGAACAGCATAGATAAAGGGCTTAGTGTGGCTACAGGAAAACAAACAACGTTTGTTTATGGACTTCAGTGCATTGCAAAAATGAGCCCTGATTAGACCTGAACCCTACAAAGAGTTTAAGGGGCTTGGTGGAACAGGTACGATTAATCTGTGTTTGGTTGTTAAACTGACTTACTAATAAGAAAGTTGTGTGGGTGTATATGTTTTATCATTCTTAAACTCAAATTACATTAAGCATTATGTAACAGTCAAATAGGATAATTAGATTTACAAATGCCTCAAGCAAATATTCAGGACTGCATCTGTTGCTTATAGAGAGTGAGATCTGACATGCAGGACTCTTTTTGTAAGAACTGTGCTATAGATACCACGATCACTGATAACTCTTTGCAGAACAACATTTTAAATCTGTTAGCGTGGAGAATTTACAGATTAACCCAAGGATTATATGACACTATTGATCATATTTTTCCATAAGTTTTTGAGCCACTGGATTATTTTTTAGCTTACTAATTTAATCACACACTTGTGAGTCTATTCTTTCACCAGTATACAAGTTAGTTACCAGGATACTGGATATTAAAAGGTCTACCAGCTAGATACTGGTAGGATGCAGTCAACAGGAAGTTATACGACTTCAAACCTAGCAAACAATGACATGAATGTATCATTATCAGCTCACCTTTGTGATAATCGACCTTAGTCATGAATATTTTAAAGAACTTTTTAGTAACTGCTCCTCTATATGAAATACTGTGACCTCTTTTCAAAACAATTTAATGTAATAATAGTTCAATATTCAAATATATGCTTTTAGACATTTTAGCAAGCCACAGCATTTAAAGCTGTGCAAGCAAAAACAATATGTAGAATCTGCTGTCATGCTTTAAGATGGAGGGAAACCGGAAGAAAATACAGCATTATCAGTACACTATGAGTTTTAAAGAAACAAGTATGTAATGATTCATTACTGCAATTACACAGTATTCTGCTTATATAATGTAGTAGTTCTTCTTATGTAATAATTTGTCCTACAATATAATACAATAAACACTGGACTGATCTGTGCAGTATAATGCTGAGTATGTAGGCTCAACCCATTTTTATGATGGTATCATCCAGTACTAAAACATAAGAAACCAGAGATCCTTTAGAGACTATAAAAGACCTTTATTTTCCCAAATGTTTAAAAATAAGGGCAAAATCCTGGTTTCTGCTGTGGTCAATGTCCATGTTACCAATGGAAGCAAGATTTCATTTCGAATGCAGAAAGCAGGAAGATTTTCAGCATGTTCCCCTTGTCTCAGTTTTTCTTCACTGGCCCAGGTTTTTATGAATTCAGTTCTAGAATGATGTGTGTGCTGACAATAGTCAAGACAAAGAATCTTTTGGTGTATTGTGGAAGTGTTTGTCATGTTTTAGATCTCTGAAATGGATCACGTTTGTTATCTCCTTTCTTTTTTTGCCTTTTCCTTATGTAGGATACCCCAAGAAAAAAGGTTTGGGGATCAGTCATCCCCAAATATTTTGCTACTTAAGAGTGCTCGACTAACACTATGTCTGCCCACTGAAGTCAGAAATGAGCCACAAATCTTAATTCTGTTTAGATGTTTGCAGCATATGCTTGTCAGTGTGTTAAGTTTTATATTAACAGGCTCAGTGGGGAAAGATTCATCGTTATGGTACTGCATGGACAGTGGGATGGGGAACTTTTGTCTGTCAATGGGACAAGCCATTGTAGGTCACTTAAGTACTTCTCTGCCAAAGTAACATTGACATTACCAAAGAGGAAAGTTTTGGCACTCCTGCTAAAGCATCAGCAAATGAGTGAAAGGTAAATATATTTTTGAAAGTACATTTGAATTTGCTCTCCTCAAGGAACCTAAGTAGATTGCTGTAAAAACTAACATACTTTACCAACAAAAGTTCTCTCTGAGAAGCGCAGCCTGAGACATAAAGCACATGAAATGACAAAATTTCTGATGAATTAGAAATGCCCACAGTAAATCATATGGGAACTTTCTTGTTTTTAAGTTTGGTGGTTTTATAAGGAAGTTAAATAAAAGGTTTGGTTTGTTTGCATTCACCTTTGTCTTTCAAAAAACTGTCTGTATGTTATATATAAATATTTTTATTTTTTAAGTTTGCTTTCAAAATAACTGGTTAGCATCAAGGCTTTGGTTGTTATTTTTCCTCTAAGACTGTGACAAATCTACAGAACAGACAGTGTAAGACAAAGCCTTTTCCTTTCTCTTTATTGGAGATGTTTAAAAGGGAGAGTTAAGGACCAGGGAAAGTGGGCCAAAAGTGTATACCAGAAAAAAAATGACAGACAGTTATATATATTGGCAGTGTTAATTTTATGTAATTTATGTGTATGTACAATTCCTTTTTAAAGGATAATCTCAGCCATTGACCATGTCTGACCTGACCTACCAGACTGTCAACCCCTTTTCATTACTCCTAATTATGGTTGATAGAAGGTAGTACTGGGACCTTTCTCCAGTACTATTTTCACTCCCGTTCTTCAGCTGAGCAGCATTCTTCTTCTTCTGTATGCTGAGCAACTTATATATTTTTTTAACATCAGTTTCCTAAGTCTTTTAGTTCAAGAAAGTTCAGAGACCAAAGAAGCCATTGTTGGAAGCTGAGACACCACTCAGGTCAGTTCAGATCATTTGCATTCAAGTCAGTTGCCTAGAGACACAAATTTTTGATAACATAGAACTTAACTGTTCTGGTTTTAGGAAACTACTTGCTAGAGAATAGAAGGGAGTTGTGTTGGAAAATGTAAAGTTAAGTTTGGAAAGTATCGTGAGAAACACAGATTGATGCTCTCTGTTAACATAAGCATGCTCAAGTTTAGCAGACACTTGACTGTGATTGCATGAATACAGCATTAATGAAAGTTAGTTCTGTGAGGGAAAGGGGCTCTCCTTTCTGGGTTAATATAAAGTCCTTGTTTTGCTTCTGTAATTAATTTCATTTTATTTTCGTGGACATTTTAGGTGTATCAATACATGCATGAAACCATAACTGTTAATGGCTGCCCCGAATTCCGAGCCAGGGCCACTGCAAAGGTAGGATACGTGCAGCTGTTGAAATACGTGTTCCCAAAGTGATCTAGTAATTGACTGTGCGCGTGTGTGTTTCAGGTATTCGTGTGTACACTGTAAGAAAATTTAGACATCAGTGGCAGCCCAGAGTCTAGAACCAGTGCTACTTCCCAGGTAACAATCATAATGGAAAATTTCAACCTTTATGCTGCTTCTGTAGCTTAAGAAAAGAGAATGATTTTATGGAATATGATGCTTTTTGAAAAGTTGCTTTGCAAAAGCAAATTTACTGGTTCTTCTGTAGCAACCTGCAACAACCAATATTTTAATGGACTGTTTTCCCATACATCTCATCCAGAGAGGACACAGTTATTTGAGAGGTAGAAACTAAACAGTCAAAATTCCCCTTTTAAGTAATGGGAACTGTAGGTACTGAGCAAGTGGTAAGGATGAACAGTGACAGAAATGGCCTGATCAATATTTTATTGACTCCACAGCCAAATGTAAGCCTGGGTGTTTTTCTGATACATTGCCTGTTTTATTAAAATGTATTCTCTCTTTGTCCATGTGGGCCTGCCTTTCTTATATCCTAAGACAATGACGGCTGCATTACTGCTGCTACTGAAATGATAAGGGAATTCACACAACCATGAAAGAACCCATTCTATGTGCCAGTATGAAATATGCTCTGTATTTTCATAACATGCACAAAGATAGATGCTTCCCAACAAGGGGGTCCACCATGGCTTTCTTTTTCCCATTATCATTTTGTACAAAACACTGTCTTTTATGTGGCGTAGCAGATTCTATGCAAAATAACTTGCAAAAGCCATAGATCTTTTTTAGAGATATTTCTTTATGGTCCCATTCCTGTGAACATAAACTCCCTGAAGTCCTGTGGAACTAAGATCTCTTACCGTTAAGTATTTATGTTCAGAGACTTTAATTTAAAGCTGTATCGGAAGAGGAAGGTTGGGAGTGTGTTACAAAATTATTTAAGAGTATTTTAGAGAAGCAAGCTCTATAATAGCAGCAAATAACCTAATATACTCTAAATTGCAGTGTATTTTCCATATTAAATAGGACTTTCTTTTCTGTAGGCCATACTTCTAATTTTAACCTTCTGATTAAAAGCTAATGGTCAATGTAAATTTGTAAGGTCTTTGGTCCTATACAGAGAAATGTATATATGAAATCCTGATTTGTTTACACTGCACATAAACATAGAAATTATTGTTATGTTATTTAGTAAATGGGGAGAAGTCCAATTAGTGTTTCCCATTCTCATTTCTTACTCATATAGAACAGCAGGTTACAGAGTAATGTTTCAATATCGCAATATTTCCTGGTTATTTCTGGGCTGTCTGCATTTCATTCTCCTAGTGCATTCATGTCTGACATAATATGTATGCATGATGACAAGTTCTGCATGTGCAAAAACATGTAATTGAGAATGATCCATTATGTCACATCATCCACTAGCTTCTGTTGAGCATAAGCATTATAGGATGCTCAAAAATACTAGTGTAATGCAAAATTGTTCAAGCAGTTGGAACTACAAACACATTAAAAACTATGAAATATTTTCTTCATGTTCATTTAATGCTTTATTAAGATGGATAAGTAAGAAAATGCTTGTAGTGAAAAATCAAGTATAAATGTAATATTTTCCTGGATGCAAGCTTTACAGTATGTTACTTTTTCTTTTCGTCTTTTTTGGAATAAGATTAACAATCTAGATTTTCTAATTGATTTATATATCTGTTGTTGTCTTAAGATTTAATTTTTCAATTAAAGATTTAATGGAATTATATAATAAAACCTCCTATTCCTGTTCCAGAAGTTACTTAGTTTGCAAGATTTCACAAAGTTTATAAATTAAACTTTTAAATTTAAGAATATATTTTGAGGATTTAAAATAAATAATTCCATAACTTCGAAAGCAAAGCAGAGAGTTAACAATTCAGTTCATCCACTTTATTTAAACTAGGAACACATTAGAGATCCCATTATCTTATCCCACAGGAATAAATTTTCTCCCTGTGAAAAGGCAAAGAAGAAATTCACTAATGATCATAAGGGTGCACCACCACAGAGTAAGGCTTCCTGGTGCCTACTTCTGGCTCTGCTGGTAACTTTCTGTATTATCTTTGACAAGTCACCTAAACTCTCTATTCCTCTGTTTATTCCTTTATTTCAAAAGCATTGGCATTGAACTTGATGTTTTTAAAATATTTTCAGATAATCACAAAATGTCAGAGTAAGATACTGAAATGTTTTCACAGGAAGGAATTCTTCCTGCAAATGAACAACAAAGTGTCTATCACTGTTGCCCCTAAATAGCCAAATCAATCATTTTTTTCTTCCAGGCAACAGTTGCTGCATTTGCTGCAAGCGAAGGCCATTCACACCCGCGGGTGGTGGAGCTGCCAAAGACTGAGGAAGGCCTGGGCTTTAATGTCATGGGAGGAAAGGAACAAAATTCACCTATTTATATTTCTCGCATCATCCCTGGAGGAGTGGCAGAAAGGCATGGTGGGCTCAAACGTGGGGACCAGCTGCTTTCAGTTAATGGAGTGGTATGTGGAAATTTGATAGAGCTTTCATTTTCATCTGGATTTTCATTTTTCACAGCTGTTCTAATACCATGATTTAAAATGCAGCTACACGAAACAAAAAGAGTGAGCTCTGTGAGAGACCTTCAGTGTGCGTTTGTGGTACAGCGAGGCAGAGCTCCAACAACAACTTTGTGCAATTACAATTTCTGTTGTAATGGAGAGTGCTTTAAGAGCTTCATTTCAAATCCACACCACCTAATTTACGAGGAACCTATGTCCTTAATTGATAATTCTGTAAATTCCTCTTGTAGTGAAAGCTTAATAAGAGACTGTCATTCTTTCATTTCATAGCCTTCGAGGCACACAGCCCTTTCTGACCACAGTGATGCCACAGTGGCACTTGTGTAGTCTTGTGACCTTCAGAGCATTTGAACACATAAAATTGAAAGAAATTTGGTAAGCACATTTGGTGCTGATTTGCAGTGGAAGGTACATTCTAGATTTCTTTTAGTGATATTCACCCATCTGTAATATCTTTGTCAGAGAAATGAGCTGTACAAATGTTCACACACAGGGAGCAGGTATGCTTGGTAAACAGGTACATTTTTTACATGGTCGTTTTTCATGTAAGTCAAGGTGGAGTATTTTGCAGTAATTTCACTGTGGATGTCAATATGGAGGTAAAAAAAAGGGCTGTTGGAATACAGGACATATAAGGCCCTGACTCCATGATATGGGTCAAATTCTGCCTTTCATTTTGCTTTGTGTTCTCTTTTACAAAGGAATGTAAAGTACTGAAAAGGTAAGGATACTCATTCGTATAACCCTACACTTCCCTTTAGGAACATGTAGTCCTTTTCCATGCAAACCTCCATCTGACCTTGTATTTAAATGCATCAAAGGCACATAGTAGCAGTTTCTGAGTCCAGTCAGGAATCCAAGACTTTACAACTTAAATTTCTTCTTTGTTGCAAGCCCATAAACAATAAAAATGTTTTTATGTTTTCATCTCTTTCTGTCAACACTAGCTATTCCCTTTCTCTTGTAACAAAGTATTTGTGTAACACTTCAGACAGACTTTTTCCACTTGTTGTATCAACTATCATGTTCTCAAAAGAGAAATACTAGTTCTGGAAACTTGCTTGCACCAATACACAACGAGAAAGAAAAGAAAAAGCCACTGAAAAGATTATTTAGTCTCAAAGAAAAAGAAATAAACTGAATATTTAAGGAAGTTGGTTACTTGAACTTCACTGATTGAAAGTCGAGCAAAGAGTTTTGTTGTTGTTGTTTCTTTCAACAGGTGATTAAAAAGGCAGACAAAAATAGTTTTAATTCACTAATTGATGGGTGGTTCTTGAAAAATCCTTTTACTGTCAACAGCGTCTGGGCAAATACCAGAGACGAAAGTGGTGAACTTTCAGATGTCAAGATATATTGAATTTGACCCTCTTGTCACCTCTGTTTTATGATTCTCCATTCAAAAATTTGATGCATGTGCTCTAGAATATATATTTAGGTAGTGCAGCAAAAAAACACAATACAAAATTCCCAATTGCATGTGGACACATGAGAAAGTTGATTTAGAGATTCAGGAGAAATGTTTTTGTATTCAGAGTCTAAACAACAGAATTTAAAACTTGAATTCAAGTTGCATACTTGAAATAATCACAGAATCATAGCACTGTTTGGGTTGAAAGGGACCTTAAAGATGATCTTGTTTCAACCCCCCTACCATGGTTAGGAACACCTTCCACTAGAGCAGGTTGCTCAGAACCCCATCCAACCTGACTTTGAACAGTTCCAGGGATGGGACATTCACAAATTCTCTGGCAACCTCTTCCAGGGCCTCACCACCCTCACAGTAATGAGCAACTGTTCATAAACCAGTCTTGGGCTGAATTAGTCCCATACAATATAATTTGTAAAAAGGCAAAAATTATAGAAGTGATTATTTGTTTGCAGACAGCTTGAGACGGGACAAAAAAAATTTTAAGTTTAGCATTGTTTACTGGGACTAATTCACTCTGATTCTCTTAATTTAGCTGGAAAAAAGCAAATAATTTACAGTATGTACAATAGAACAGACAGCTCAGCGGTGGGACATGAAATGAAAATTAAATATCTGTAACTTGTTTGTGCTCAACCATCGATGGTTATCCAACTTCATAATTAGCAACATAAAATTAGAGCTATGTGTTCAGAATCCAGATTTGTTATCCCAGCATGACTGGGAAGACTGTTCCTTGAGCTGTTTCACCGGATGTTAAAAAACAGTGTTTTCTCATTCTGCTGAGGATTTTGTTACATACTTTTGTCCCACACCCCCTAAAAATAAAGGAAATTGAAAGTAGTAAGCCCTGCAGATGGCTCGACAAAAACACTTGGTGGTGCCTGTTGATATCTGGCAAAGATTCTGCATTTGTCAGACACCTTGTGTGCGTCAGATACAGAAAGGATGCAAAATAGATTTATAATGACTGATTTGTCAACCAGGTATTTGTTTAGAGATACCTAATAGAAATATTCTTCTCAGTTTCTCAACTTGTGGGCTAACAGTCAGATTTTCTTTTTTATCTTCAGGAAAGTGAATTTTTTTCTTTTAGATTTATGGCAAGGCTGTGAACCAGGATAGAGTAATGGTTGGTATTTGCCCACACTATATCTGCAGTTCTTTCAGCTGTTCTTGCCTCTACAGTGTTTTGCATTCTTCTCTTTGATGCAATCTGCCATTGCAATAATGGAAAAAAAGGAATAAGTATATATAAGTATATGTAATAAAAAATTATATATTAAGTAAAGATATACTTTCCAAAACAATTTTACCCATTTGGTGGGTAGTTCTTAAGTAACGTGAGTGTCAGATCCTTGCAATGTCCCCCACCAGCATAATCCAGTCAGCAAAGTACCTTGTACAGCAATGACTAATACCAGCAAGAGTCCTTTGCCAGCACAACCTTAGAGGTTTGCAGAGGCAGAAGAATTCCAAGAGCAAAACAAATTCCTTTGCCCTTTCCTTTTCCCCACTCCAAGGGGCTCTGCTATTTCACTTGTGCAATTTCTGTTAAGTGGGTAAAGTTTTTGTAATACCTTGGAAATTGGGGTGCAAGCAGCAATAAAGACATTAAGAGCAAGTATAACAATCATATTAATAACAGCTGAAAACTGTGGTTGTCAAGATCTGAGTGAGGTGTGTTCAGAGAGCAGGATTTGTGTTTAGCAGCGCTGTTTGCCTTTGTTATTTTCCCCTCTTTGGTTATGGCTCAGAGCATTAGGCTTAATTCTGTATCACTACTATACAAATCAACGGGAGTTTTCCATTGACCTGAATAGCAACAAAGTCAAACCCTTCATTTCTAATTAGAAAATACTGTCTAAACTGGAAGAACAAGGCTGGGGGCAAACAGGAGAGAAAATAGACAATCACGAATTAAATGCAGTTTTCTAGGTTGTTGATTGAAGTATTAAAACACACCATCTTGTTATTCCCCTACAGAACAATCACAATTTCTTATTAGCATCAATAAGAACCATCCAGCTCTTTGAAAGCAAACAAATGTTTCTACTTCATGTAGCTTGGGAGCTTATAACGTTTGTTCATAGCCTGTTCTAAGTTCATACTGTTGCACAGCAGAACCAATCATGACACCACTGAATACCCTGTCATTTCCTATGAATGTCCATGCCATGCCATACTGACCATGATTTACAAGCAAAAAAGGAAATATTGAAAAATGCCAAATTTTGTACACTTTCTCTTAAGGTGAGACTTATATTTCCAAAAGCCAGTATCAAAGCCAGTCACAAAGAGTGTGCTATGAAAGAGAAGATTTTCTCTATTTCTAGTAATCATTTCAGTACCTGACATTCATTATTTCTCTGAGTTTCATTAATGTTTTCAAAGCATCTTAAAATTTCTGTAGAATCTTAAGTTTAGTCAGTTAACTCAGACATAAAATAACTGCATTAATATGTTGAAGGATATTTAACAGGAGAGGGGAAGATAACTAGCAAAGCAATAACCTTGAATTCTTTATGCTATCTTTATAGAGTGCCTGGTTTTTGAAACTTCTAAATCATTATTTCTACATCTTAATGTGCCACAACAGAAGTAGTTCTTACTCACTGTTCCTGCACAATGCTATTCAGTCAAATAGGAGAGATGAGTATAGAAAGAATTTTCTTCTGGCGGTTGCTATAACAATGCTAAGTTATTCTTTTTGCATGAATTGAATTTAATATTTTGAATGCTGCTACTTGTCTTTGGAAGCCTATGGGTATAGTTTCATTTTAAATAGCATGGTATACATAAGAGTTTTAAAACACAGGAGGCAATAAAACTTTGATTTATTTCAAGTGGGAAGAAAAAGACTTATTTTTAGATGATCTAATATCCACGTGAAGGTTGCAGATATTCAGGCTGTTGGGTTTTTTCTCTGCAGAGATACTTCTGTTTTTTGGAATATGTCCTACAGCACATGTGGACAATCGTGCACCATTAGAAAATTTTTCCCTTTTTCTTAAGGTGTGTAACCATGCACATGCCTAAAAAGCACTCCAGTCAGTCCATTTAATGGAAGAAATTGAATATTCTCTTTAACAGCCAAGTCACCTCCCTGTTTTGGAAATTTACTGTTTCAGGCAATGTTAGCATAGAAATCAGAGCTTGAAGATTAATACATGCCCAGCAGTGCATAAGTCTTACTTAACATTTTCTTTTTAGTGGTCCCTTAAAGATGTAAGGTGTGGAAACTACCTAAAACTCTGACAGGCTTTCCACATGAAAAAGATAGCTCTAGATCAAAGCACCATTTTCACTATTAAATCTGTTCTCCTTGCTCCCAGAGTGTGGAAGGAGAACACCACGAGAAGGCGGTGGAGTTGCTGAAGGCAGCCAAGGACAGCGTGAAGCTGGTGGTGCGCTACACTCCCAAGGTGCTGGAGGAGATGGAGGCTCGCTTTGAAAAACTGAGAACAGCCCGGCGCCGGCAACAGCAGCAATTGCTCATTCAGCAGCAGCAACAGCAGCAAACTACACAGCAAAACCATATGTCGTAGGTGAGAGGATTCATTGTTCTTCCCTAAAGTCCACTGACAGCACCCCACCTGGGCCAGCCGCTTCCAGGGGTCTGTCAGGGCAGCATCTGGTGCCAGAGC
>QWTY01022019.1:0-12749 GCA_008033365.1 Pseudorectes ferrugineus | reverse complement strand
ATCTTTATAACAAAGCTACTTTAACATTATACATATAGCATCCATTTTAATATTTGCGGAAAGCCAATATTATAATATGTATTTTTCACAGAAACCATATTGTAAAAGACAGGAGAGAATTGGAGCACACCACCTTTAGACCCATGGAAAACATAGAGCTGAGATATTCTCTCACAACCCTTTTAGTCCTATTTTCTTCTTTCTGTCCATGTCTCAGGATTGTTTTTGGTCTTTGCAATATCTGCACAAATGCTTATGAAACACTTATTTGTCATGTATCACTTAGAAAAAAATTATGAAAGTTTTTGGGTTTTTTTTAGTAACAGCGCTTTCTTGATGTTTCCCTTGTGCTGAAAAATTGCAATCGCTTTAGACCTTGGTCTTCCTTGTGTCTTTCATTCTGATGTCCTGAGAAAGAGACCTAATAACTAATTAGTAATTATTGATATAAATCAAACAGTAGCCCTGGGATTTTTATCATAATCTCTTGTGGGTGGCTCAGTCTCTAAACTCCCTCTCTTAAACTCCCTCCTTTTTTCTTCATCTGTCATACTCAATCATCATTTTGGTGTAAGTTTTAAAAATTAATTTTCTGTAAGAAAATGGATACAACCAGAGCAAACAGCTGCCTGAACGTTACATAATACAGGAGAAGTGAAAATTACATGCTGCCCTTTTGATATGTCTATTCAATATTTACTGTCAACTCAACTAACATTTATATAATATGAATATTTTAAAACAAAGTCATTACTACACCCAAGTACTTACTTGAGTAAATACACTACAATCACTTCCACCCTCCCAAATTCCTTTAAATACCAGCGAGTTGTCCGTACAGGGAAGAGCAGAAAATGAGGATATAATGGAAAATGAAATTGTTTTGATAGCTCTGATTTGACACATTGCTCCTTCATAGCAAGAATTGATCCTTTTTGTTTATCAGCAGAGTATCTTTAGTATTGCCTTAATGGTCAGACTTGGCACTTTTAAAATTATGATAATTTTACAGTTTTTATTTGAATTTCAACTAAGGCATTTTGGTTTACAAATAGGATAAATTCAAGACAGTAGAGATTTTCAGCTGGAACAGTGAGATAGTTCCATGGATGTGTAAGGATCATGGCTGTACTTTCAAACTGAGGTTGGTAGTCAGAATAAGGATGGAATTATATATATCCTGAAGATTATAATATGTACCTAAACCAGCTTTATGTTCTGGCATGTCTTTTTTCCTCTTGTCTTGTACAGGGCTGAATTTTTTTGTGACTAGCTGAGAGGTGGGGTGGCAGCTGACTTCTTAAATTTAGCTTCAAGATGATGTTTCACTCCAGTTCAATACCCTGTGTTGACCAAAACTATGACTCTTACCATGGAATATTCTATTGTTATCTAGAACTAGTGTGTTTAGCATGTGTCGCTGAGACATTTCAATATTAGGCCATCTTCATATATTCATTATTTGTGTCTTTTTTTTTTTTTAAGCTATATTGCTGTTTATTTGCTTCCCTGGTTTGTTTGTTTAGCCTGTACTGAATGGACATCCCCACTCCTAAAGCATAATGCTTGTGATAAGTCATGGAGTATGAGAACACAGTAGAACATAGTGAACTTTTGCTACAAACATCACCTACATAAGGTGACTCTAAGGGGTAAGGAGTGTACAAATGTAGAGCCTTATTAAAATAGGTTGGTTAACAAGACATACTCAGGTAACCATTTTGAGGACAGTCACTGATCATGAGCAGGCTCTTGAAATATTTTTATGCGTTTACAGTGGGCATGAACGTCTGCCACCATTTTTCTCCTGAGTGAGAAAGGAATACATGGCCTTTACTGTGGGACAAGTCAGAAATCCTTAGCTATAAAAACAGCAGAGAAAACTTAGTGTCTATTTCTGCTCTGGTCAGGAGGAAGATGGGGAGCTGGGTCAAGCTGCAATGAGCCTACCGAGCCTACCAGGAGACTTGTGGAGATGAGTGTAAGGTAGCTTTTGGTGTTTCTAAGAGAGGAGGAATTTATTTTATTTGCAAACTGTTGACTAGTCCTGGAAAGCTGTTAGCCAAACAGCTCTCAGGTTATGTTGGGAACAGTTGCCTGTGCATCTGCTCAAATGGATTTAGGAGGTTGCTGCTGGCTTGGGGCTCCCTTGCTGAAAAGACATGCACATGCACTGTTGTTTCCTCTGGCTGGACATGGTTAAAGCCTTTATGCCATATTCTTCACAACTGCAAATTGTGGAGCTACTGCTCTGTCAGCTCACTGTGAATTACTCAGAAGATGTGGGTCACTATTTTTTTAAGTTTCAAAATGAGTGTGTCATTTTCGTTACATGTACCTATCTCATTCCCCCAACTCCAAACTGCCAAAAACCATCAGTTGCAAGTAAAGGAAATACTTCTAATAGAAGGAGGGAAAATTGCATTAGAATAAGACCGGTGAAACATTTAAAGTAATTACCTTTTAAAATAATTTTTACTGGTTTTTTACAAGGTTCTAGTTAGTTTATAAGAAGGTTACTGAGAAGTCAAGTAACCTTTGATTCAAACCTGATGTCCACACCTGTGAAGAACAGAGAAAACACCAGAAAATTATAGAGGTAGAGATGTGTATCATTACTGGAAGTGAAATAATCACATACTCCTCATTCTGTTCTCACAGTATGTAGGAAAATTGAAGTTCAGATACAACCTAAGAAACTTTATCTGCAATGTTTACAAGGTTAAGAGACTTTGTATGGATGGACTTCTGTTTAAGAGGATGTCTTTAGGGGTTCTCTGCTGCCTAACTGCACCTGTTACTAAAGGAGAGCCAAAAGATCTCCCTGCGCAGGGAAGGAAAAAAACCCAAATAAACAACCCCAAACCAACAAAAACGAAACCAACCAATCAAATAAACAAAACCCGACAAAACCCCTAAGGTGAAAGAGATTTTGGAGTGAAACAGAATTTTAATTTTTGAGACTCCTCAAGAGATAAATGCACCACCTGGAGGATGCAGAGCATCTCCCCTTGAGCCTACCAGGATCCAGCAGCAGCCATGACAAGATGAGCAGCCTCCCCAGTCCAGGGCTGGGGGAACAGCTGCCTCATCTCATTGAGAGGGGACATGATCTGAAAGCTGACTCCAGGTGTATTGATTTGCAGGATTCAGCCCTGTTCTGGATGGGTAGAACTTGTTTTTCTCCTGCAGCGTGAGTTGCACCGGTGTTTAAAGACTACTGCAGCAGGGAAGGATCGTAGGATCTTGGGGAGGAACCAAAACAGAACAGCACAGAAAACAGATTACAGAAACACATTAGGGATACTTCCACGGCAATAATCTTATTCACAAGTGATCAGGATGCGATGGTCCCCGAGGGTCCAGGACCCGCCTTTTGGGGGTGCCTGAAGGAGATATGCAGGGGGGTATAAATGTTTTGCCAGGCAAACGTTTGCCTGGAAGATGCCCTGTGTCAGCCGGGGTTAAACTGTCTGAGAACGGTGCTGTCTTCATATCGAAAAAAGAGTGGATATTGTGAGCAAATCGACTGTCACACACGATTTACGAAAAAAGGAAAATCTGGTGTTTGCTTTCGTATACTTTGGAGAGGTTGTTTGGTTTTGCCCTGTTTCCCGTCCGCAGGTGAACTCGAAGTCCTGTCTCCGGCCCGGGCTGCCGTGCTAGCGTCCCCTCTCCCTCTGCCTGGAGTGAGGGAAGCGGCGCAGCTCCTGCTGCCTGAAACTCTGGTTCTCCGGAACGAAATGTTGCCTGTGACAGATTTTTAGCGGCTGGGCGGGGCGGCTCGGGCTGAAGGTCTCATCTTTGCCCTGCCCAAGGGGATTTGCTCTCGCTGGAAAGGTTATTTTTTCTCCTGTTTTGCATTTATAGTACTGTGTGTATTATATTTATAGGGTATGCTCGTATTACATACGTTGATAGGGATCCACTGGAGTGGCCTTTGGATTTTTATAGCCCCTTTCACGGCCTTATTCTTCTTCAAGATAGCGTTTTTCTCCAGTTTCGTGGACTTAATGGAAAGGCAGGCAGAACAAACTCCAAAAGCTGGGGCGCAGGCAGAGGGAAGATTTCAGTAAGGGGTTTCCTTAGGGTTTTCTTGAAAGCCGGGAGGAAGAGGTGGGTGGGTGAGGGACACCACAAAAGCGGCTCCCCGCTGGGATGGGCGGCGGGGGCAGCGTGTGGGGTGGGGGCCGAGAGACCACAACGCCTGGATGATCGTCCTTGAGAAAAGAGGCGGGCCGCGCCAGTAATCACTGGCTGGGGATACTTTCTCATAGGTATTTGAATATTACGTTAATTATTGCCACAGCAGACTTTCACTCAAGTTCATATATATATATATATATTAATTTTCTAAGCACCCAAAACGGTGCTTGTCCCTGTATTTTTTTTTTTTAAATATATATTTTTTTTCTCAGTTTGGTCTTTTTTGGCAAAAGGCTGGCTTTGAAACCGGGGGGACATTAGAATTGTCTTGTCAGTTAGTGTGATTTGAAAGTGAGCCTGTGTAGCGCTTTAGCCTGCCCTCAGCAATCAGGCTTTAGACTCACGGGGCTTTGATTGTAGGAGTTGCCTTATTTGCATTGATGAGGATGAACCAGCTGCTGGGGCATACAGAACTGCACCTGACACAATCACTGAGTTCAGGATTAGCACAGGGAATCAGGAATTCACTGTGCTACGTGGCAATCTCAGCCCTACATTAGAGTCAGTCATGCAAAATGACCCAAATTTGCAATAAGCACAATTAGCAATCCAAAGATGCATTTTAATTTAGGGGCTGATATTTGCTTGCATTTTACTTATTAAATATAACGATTATGTGCTCCTTAGTATGCAAGGCTGAGGAAGATGAGCTTTTTACTTGCCTGTGAGCCCTCCCAAAGTGTCCCAACTGCAATCCTTGATATTTAGGACAGACAAGAAGTTTTGTGCTCTGTAACCTAAAGGGTGGTTTTCTTTCTTTTGTTCAGTGTTTACACAAATAAAATAGAAAGAGTTTGGGGTTTTTTTTGCAGTTTTTTGCTTTCCTCTCTCATTAAGCAATTGCTTCCAATTTAAAGGACAAAATGTTGGAGTGTTATATCTCTCTCTCTCCCCGCATGCCGAATTGTTCAAAGCATTCCCATACCTAAATCACCCACTGTTCCCCTCCGTGGAAGAGAGGTGTTTCACCGAAATTAAACTGTTCGAGTGACAATCTAGCAAAGTAGTTTCACTCTTGATCACTCCTGACACCCAAAGATCTTGAATTTAGAAAATAAATCAAAATCTGAGCTCTATTTACCTTGCTTTTGTGTATCTAGGTATTGAAATTCCTACCTATGATGCGGGGGGGGGCACGGGGGGCAGGCGGAAAGTGAAAAAAGTGTGGATTAAGTGATAATTTGGAGCAAAAGCATGCAGTTCAAGCGCTAAACCTCCCATTGGAGAACAGAAAATTTAATGAGCTTTTAATGGAATGCAATGCTCAGAGTAGTAAATTACTTGTTAGTTGGCAATGCAATCAGCATGCTGATTAGGGTTGCTTGGTTTTTTACTAAACATTAACTGAATCAAAACAGTTAGTCCTTGTTGTTCTGCTTGGGGGATCTCATGGAGCAAATGGATGTTCAGAACAGAGATTGTCAATAAAGGTGAGTGCGCTCCAGGTGTCATTTGAATATGGTGATAAAATACTTCTGATAAATATTTTAAAGTGTTTTAAATCCACAGTGTTCGCCTACTGTATTGTGAACTCTGTTTAAAGAAACAGTAGGCCTAGAAAGGCCTTCCGTCAATCCTTGTTTCTTTCTTGGATGGTGGATATTACATTTTTTTCAGTAATTTTTTTAGCGTTACCTTCAAAATTACTTTTGGACAAAAATATAGGCAAGTTACAGAATTTGAAGACTCAGTCTACAAGAAGAAATAAAAATTACTTAGAGAAGAAGTTACTCTTCCCGGATATATTAGAAGTGTAATTAAAGCTTTTGTAAATCTACATTAAATATTTATGCACTTAAAAGAAGGTATTTTTTTATGCTTTTTGCTAAAAAAATGCTATTTGATTTTTTTCTTATTATCATTTCTTTAAAGGGACATCCTTTTACTGTGAAATGAGATTGCTTTTACTTTAGTGGACTCTCGAAGAAAAGCAACAAAACAAAACTCCATTGGTATTAACACCACAATGGGGAGGTTGACTATTGTTCTTTTATGTATGCTGACTGTAAATATTTAGCCTATTGAATGCTCAGACAAACCTTGGATTGCATAGATCAGTTCTCTTATTGACTTGGTATGTGCCTGTTTTAAGACAATGATTATCGTTTTGATGACCTGTCTGTTTTGGGTTGTATAGATTAACAAGAGACAGAAAAGTGAATTAAAGGAAAAACCCAAAAACCCTCAAGAATTAGAGACCAGAAGTTTTGCTTTTTGTGTTAATGACAAAGTTCCTCTTCTGTAAGTCACAATTACTTAAATCATCGAGTTATTCACTCAAAATGATCATATTCCTTTAAAATCCAATAAATAACTATCTATGTGTTTTTTCTATTCCTGTTTATGACCCAAGAGGTTAAAAGCTTTTGACTGGCATTTGACTTCTGACCTCATATAAATGTTATCTTATCAGTTCCTGCTTGTTAACTTGTATTGAGTGCTTGTCCCTGATGGCTTTTAGATAAAGGGGGTTTTATTATATTTCCTATTGAAACGGAACCATTTGCTTTGTTCTTTGTCTGTAGTCTCAGCCCACAGAGTAACCTTGTAACCTAGTGATTTTTGCTGAATAAACTAAAATCCAAACTATTTACTGTTTTTAGGAAGCCTTAATTTTGTCCACAGTTGCTGGAATTGATCTAATGTTTTGTAACATAGTTTGGTCTTTTCTTAGCAAGTTTCTGATCCAATGTTGAACGTTACACCTTTATATTGTTTCAATAACTTTTAATAATAGTAGGTTTCGACCAAGAGCAGAGGAGTTAATACACTCATACAAAGATGTATTTTCTACCTGAATTTGAGAAGCCTCCCTGAAGATCTTTTTAATACACTATATATATTATTCATACTGTATTTTTGTCATCTGCTAAAATGGTGTAGTTGTTGGATAAATCTATGCTAATTTTGCCTATCATATTGAAGGGATTTCTTTTATGTTACATATTTGTCTGTATCCTTCTGTCCTCCGCACGCACCCAAACTTGTCGATATTAGTGTGATGACTAACATGTGCAGTAGGCGTTCCTGCAGACAAAGCTATATGATGATCTGCTGTGTGTATAAAAGCTTAAATATGTTTAATAAGTTTTGTTACTGTTTGCAAGGGTATTAGGAGAACGCAACTGTAGTTCCTCTGGCAGATTTGCTAAAGAACATTTTCCATTAATTTTCCTATAGAAATTGGTCTATAATCATAGACAAAGAATGAAAAGGCAGCCATCTTGTGGGTGTCATATTACAGTTTCTCTCCGTGGTTCTTTTCCACACAGTCTTTCTTTTCTTTTGCTGTTTTATTTGCTTTCACCTTGTTTGACTACAAAGATAGTACTTGATATGCAAAAAAAGATGTATTCATTGGTCCGTATACTGTAGAAAAGTAGTATTCCCCTTTGGCACTTCAGGCAATCACTGTCTAGTGGTTACAAGGAAACGACATCTACTTAGTCATACATATGAGTAATAATTTTTGCATTCTGTGGCCCTTTGTGGAAATGCATTTACAAAAAGCAAATGCGTAAGCAAAATACTATTGTTGTGAACAAGATTAATTTGCCTGCAAACTAATGTGCAGGTATGCCATTCAGGAATGCTAAAACAGGAAATCTCCTGCATGCACCCTCCCCCAAATTAACTTTTTTCTTGCTAATATTTATTAAAAAAACCTAATTACGGTTTTAAATGTTCACATTGTTGCTGTAGAAAGCTGAAGAGATTTGCTTCTTGTTAACCATTATATTTCAACAAAAGAAATATTTAATGCAATTCTTATATTTGTACTTAAAATATTATGTAGTTTAAAGATGTTGGCTCAAAAATAAAATGTCACCCTTTCAAAAAATCTGCTTATTGTAATTTAGTAATTGCATCAATGAGTATTATGCTGTTCCTACCCTGTTAGAGCTTTCTTAAAGGAAAGCTAAAATTTGAAATTCACAACTTGGCCATCAGAAATGTGAAAATAAGGATGTGAAGATATTTTTCAATTAAATAAATGCCGCCAGCAACACCATCATTAACATGCAGACCGTTCAGTTCAGCATTAGCTGCTCTAGACATAAATGATTAAGCCAGCATTGGCAATTCACTAACAAACTTTTAGTAGTAGTTTGAATGTGGGTTTTCATTTGTTTGAAAACTTGCTGAAAAATAGACAACTTTTCCCTTCCACAAGAAAATAAAAAAGGAAAAAAAGGAAAAGGCTCAAAATGTAAAATAAAATCACAACACTAATTAGTGTTTCATTTTGTCAGCTCTTTGTTAAATGCAAAGCGCATTGGAAGTGCTAAGTATTATTAATAACTCAGAGGACACGGATCATTCATGACTCTAGTGTTTCAGAATAATAACCCCTGTGCGTGCATCTGCTCAGAGAAAAAAACAAGAAAAAAAAAAAAGCCTCCAGAATTTTTCTTTCTCTTCTTGCAAACAGCATAAATCAAACCTTCACTTCTCCTATTTTTGGAGAATTTTTATAAAAGCTTATTGAGAAAAAATGGTGAGATCAATTTCCAAAAGGGAAAATAAATGCTGATTAGGAGGAAAACAATTATCACCTCTTCCCCCCACGCCCCACCAAAAGAGAGCACCGTCCAGTCAGTATCAGTACGAGGAGCCATCAAAAGTCATCTTCATTCTGGGTTGCATAGATCAGAGGCCCGAAACTTCCAGTAGCGCCCGCAACTCCTTCTTCAGCTAAACTTAACCCCCAAAAACTCTGCGTGTTTGCATGTCTTCCTTGTCTGTGGACGGTGGGTGCCTGGGGGACCCCTCATTTCCTTCCCTGATATGGGAGTGGGGATGGGACATAAGCATTTTTATTTCCAGTGCAAGCAAACTAAACTTGTGTCATTTTTAATTATAATTATGATCACTATTGCCGTGATGAGGAGGGGGTCCCCCCTCCTCCTGGAGCTCTGTGGAGTCTCTGCTGCCCTTTGTGCGCCCGCCAGACCCTCACCAGGGTTCTTACAGGGGAGGCTTCCCTCTCCTCCTTGTATAAGAGCAGATCACATAATCTAATAGATTGATTTCCTCGTGTATAAAGATAATTAACTGATTGTTCTCCTTTTCATGGCATTAGCACCGACGTCCTGCAGAAGGGTGTGTTTCTCTTTGTACCTAAATCTCAGACCCTCCCCAGACCTCGCCCACTGTTTGGGTGCAGCAGCCTCCTCTCCTTCCCTGACACCCTAAATCACGCCTAACGCAGGGGGCTGGTAGCTTTGGAACAGTAAATTTGTTCTGGGTTTTGTTCAGAACAAGGTGGGTGATGAGGTTTTGGCTCTCACAGCTCCCAGTCTATCACCACTCATTAATGCTCCCCACCCACCTTGGGTCCCAGCTTGCTGTATTTGGGACCATCTCTCCCACCCACCCCGAACACCTCTGGCACAGGGAAAGACAAATTTCTAAAAATACCGATACTTCCTTTCGTAGTGAAAAAACAAGTTGTATTTGGGCTGTTATGGCAGGGCAACTTCCTTAAAATGATTATTTGAAGTACAAGGCATTCATTTAGGGTTCATGATGCTAAGAGAAAAGGACCCTCCTATAAATTAACAGCCTGTCCTGGTATTTGGAGAACAAGAGTGTCAACTTATTGGAAGTTCACAAGGAATCATTTATATTTCACACTCCAACAGGCAGCTGATTTGAGATTGTCTGTTAGCATAACAAAGGCTCTGAGCCTGTGAACTTCAGAAACCTTTCGACCTCTTAGCTGCTGACATGAATAGCCCCCAGCCCTGACTATAGAGATCTCCCAAAGCTCTCCTGTTCGTGGCTAAATTGTTAATCAGGGTAATTTAATATAGTTTTCAATATGCCCCATCTCTCATTGAGTAAGGTATTCACAGATCTTGCCCCCTCCAGAAAGAAAAGTTCTTCTTTATTCAAGTGTGAGAGGGGCAGCTGCAGAGCCCCTGAGCCCCACCAACCTTCGCATCCTCCAGTGAAGAGGACGAAAGGAGGGAGGCAAACCAGGAAGCGCACACATATCCCCCCTCGCTCCCCAGAACCCCCAGACCCAACACCCTCATGCCCTTGCACTCCCTTCTCTAGCAGGTCCAGTGACTCCAATATTAAATCTACACTTAAATTATTTAATGTATTTGTTTTCATATTTATATTTTTTCTTCCATCCCTCATTTTCCTCGGCGGGCAGTAATCTGGGTTATGAGCTGCAGCTCAGCCAGCTCCTTCAGGGTACTTCTTCACAGAGATAAGCGGATTTATTTCCCATCCTGTTACTTGGTGTTTCTTCCTCTTTCCCTCACTTATCCTGCAGAAAATTGCTGGGAACAAAGTTTCTATAGAGGAAATTTAGGGAGTGAGACACACCAGAGTTTTGGGGGGAAGGAGTGGCTTTTTATTTGTTTGCAGCATAACCTGGTATTTGAGTTCTTGGCATCCTTAAAGCTTCTGGGTACAGTTTGCCAGAATTGGTAAATGACGGGGAAGAAATCTGTGCTGTTTGCAATGTGAGGTGTGTGGTCAAGAATACAGTCCAGGCACTGCACGGTGTGGGGCAGTGTGGCTTTTTCCATGGTCTCTGCCTGAAGTGTGTGTGTGTATTCTCAATATGTCATGTAAATAGCTACTGAAGCACATGGAGAGCCACACTTTCTAAAATAAAATTAATTAGGGGGATGTTTCTTTAAAATGTCTAAAATCATGCTTTAGTTCTGTTATATGTAAAGGTCTTGGAATAATTTGGTCTTGAAACAAAAGAACAAAACAGAATGGAGAACATGTAACTGTGCAGATGGACAAACTGGAAACACATTTTCTGTATTTTATTTTCCTTAAGCAGGGAATTTATGTATTTGCATTTTATTTGTTTGTTTTGACTTTTGCCATTGTATTTGTGGACATCAGTCACACAGTTCTTAATCCCTTTTTTTTCCTTTTTGAAGCTCCATATTTGTGCTTGATTTGCTTGAGTACTCATAGATTTCAGAATTTTCACAGCATTTTCTGAAATGTATAGAAGAAGCCTTAATCAAGATGAGTTTGTGGTTCTAATATTTGTCAAATGTCTTTTGAACAATCAAAAAATCCAAATAAATAAGGTAGTCACTTCACAGAAATTAAAGAAATAGCCACCAGTTTCATTTAAGAAGATAAAAGACAGCTTTTTTTATTTTTACCTTTTGTTCATTAAGGTTTTTTAATAAGATTTTCACTTTGCTACAATCTATGATTCATACCTATCATTTCACATTGATATATCTAAATTTCTGTTAAATTTTCTCTGATAATATTAATAAATGTACAGGAGAAGATGACTTTGCTTTGTGCCTATACAAAAGCGTATTTTTGTATTTTTCAAAAAAATATTTTTAGATTCTTAATTAAAATAATTATATTTTGACTGAAAGTCAAATTAATTCCATTCTGATTAACAATTGTGTAGGGGTTTTTTGTTTATTTGGGGTTTTTTTTTTGTTTTGTTTTTTTTCTTCCAGCAAATAAATAACAGGTTTTCTGCATATTAGGAGATATTTACTTAGGTGCTTATTTCTGAGCTGCTTCCATCTAATGATACAGTTTGGGCCTATGGGCCTATTGTATTGGAAAAAAGATATATATTTGGGATGATGTTTGACATGGGAAATGAATGCAGACACCAGAACAATTATATTACAATCCCATTGGGAGCACTAGCACCAAATTTAGCCAGACTGATGGGGCACTGTCTAGACAGTCCCTTTTGTGTATCAGCTGTTTTTTCCCTACTTTGTTGTCCAGCTTGAATAAATAGCTGGAACCTGCATATGGAGCACAAATGTAACCATTCCTGCAGCCATAATTTGCTGTAAAAAATGAACAAAATACCCAAAACTGGATGCATCCAGCAACCATGTCCTGGTAGGAGCAGTTACAAAACACAAAAGCAAACAAACTTATCTTTTTATAACAAATATGTAGCTGTGTGCCTACATAGACACAGATATGCTTGCACATAACTATTATGTAATTAAAAATGTAATTCAGTAGAGTTATCACTAGAGACCACATGTGGATGAATAGAAAATCTTGGCTGCGGCTCTGCTTTCTGTGGGGAGGGAGATGAAGGTGTTTTTGGGGGAGCACTGTAGACATGTAGATCACGGTTTTAATGTCTATTCCCAAAAGAAGATAGAAAATAAATAAAACAAGCAGGTATTGTGAAGAGGCAATCAGGAGCCACTGTACAGGTAAATTACAGCCTTTCAGTTTTGAAAAGGGCAAAGGATAAAAAGAAAGAATAATTATTAAACATTTATGCTGTAATTAGTAGTGCAGACTACTCACCTTTTCACTTGCTGAAGCTCATACTGGAGCTGGAATTAGGCCTTTATTAAAGACATGTACCATTTCATTTTTTTTAAGGAGGAAGCATCAGAAACCTATGAGAAAGAAATTGCTGCAGAACTTATCTTTGTCAATTAATATGCATTTTGCTACTATGTCACAAGGGAACTTTTTTTTGCCATTAATACTAAATGCCATCTTAGCCAGAAACAGCCACGGATGGGAGGGAGGGAAAGAGGGAGGGA
>QWTY01022018.1:8193-44932 GCA_008033365.1 Pseudorectes ferrugineus | reverse complement strand
GGCAGTGATTGTCCCTCTGTGCTCGGCACTGGCGAGGCCCCTCGAGTCCTGTGTCCAGTTTTGGGCCACTAAGTTCAAGAAAGGCATTGAGGGGCTGGAGCGAGTCCAGAGAAGGGAGCGGAGCTGGGGAAGGGTCTGGAGCACAAGTCTGATGAGAAGCCACTGAGGGAGCTGGGGGTGCTCAGCCTGGAGAAAAGGAGGCTCAGGGATGACCTTATCGCTCTTCACAACTCCCTGAAAGGAGCCAGGTGGGGTTTGGCCTCTTCTCCCAGGGAACGAGTGACAGGATGAGAGGAAATGACCCCAAGCTGTGCCAGGGGAGGTTCGGGATGGACATCAGAAGGAATTTCTTCACAGAACGGGTGGTTAGACATTGGAATGGGCAGCTCACTGGAGGCGCTGGAGTCACCGTCCCTGGAGGTGTTCAAGGAAAGGCTGGCTGTGTCACTCAGTGCCATCGTTTGGGTCACTCGGTAGTGTGGGGTCACAGCTTGGACTCGCTGATTTTGGGGTGTTTTCCCCCGATTCGGTGACGCAGAGCAGGGCTCCCATTAGCTGCCGGGCTAGCGGTGACTCCGCCCCTCCCGAGGCCGCGCTCTCGGGGTTGTTTACACCGGCTGCGCGCATTGTCCCGCCCTCAGCGCCTCTCATTGGCTGAGGAGCGTGGGCCTCGCAAGCCTATTGGCTGGCAGCGGGCGGGCTGGCTCGTCACTCTGGAGGTTGTCCCTCATTGGCTTGGGGGGGCCGGCAGCGCTGCTCCCATTGGCGAGGCACGGCGGGGCCCCGCCGCTCCCGGCGCGGTGCGGGGGCTGTGCGGGCGGGCCCGGCAGTCGGTGGCAGGCACCGTGCGGGGTGGGATGTCACTGTCCGCGACTATATGTGGAGCGATGTCCGTGTCTTTAGCTGGCCGGGGAGCGATGGCGCGGCTGCTGCTCCTGTGCGCCGCGTCGGGGCTGCTGCTGGCGGCCGTCGCGGCCATCCCGCCGCCCGAGGAGGCGGCGCGCATGGCGCGCTACGTCCTGCACAGCTGCGACTGGGGCGCGCTGGCCACGCTGTCGGCGCAGGAGGGACTGCGCGGCCGCCCCTTCGCCAACATCTTCTCTCTCAGCGACGGCCCGCCCGGGCCCTGCGGCGGCAGCGGCGTCCCCTACCTGTACCTGACCGACATGGAGATCTCCGTGCAGGACCTGGAGGTGAGCGGGAGCGGCCGGGCGGGGGAAGGCGGTGTCACGGCGCTGGCACCGCGGGTGTGAACGGTGATCCCACGAAGGACACTTAGAGGAGCAGCCAGGTTACTCACGCAGCGTCTGTTCGGCTTGGTGGGCTGCGCTCACCGGCAAGTGGGGATTGCAAGGCGGTGTGACAGCGCTGGTTCACAGAGCCACGGAGTTGTTGGGGCTGGAAGGAACCTCTGGAGATCATCCAGCCCAACTCCCTGCCAAGGCAGGGTCACCCTGGGCAGGTGACACAGGAACACGTCCAGGTGAGGTTTAAATGTCTCCAGAGAGGGAGAATCCATGCCCTCCCTGGGCAGCTGTTCCAGTGCTCTGCCACCCTCAGCATAAAATTCTTCCTCATGTTCAGCTGAAACTTTCTGTGTTTTAGTTTATGGCTGTTCCTTGGATGTCGCCTCGTTTGTCAGCCCTGGGGACAATTATTAGCCCTTGAGCAGCTAAGCAGGAGCAGTGCTGTCTGTGGTGACACTCAGTAGGCCTCCTGAGAAGTTCCTGCTGATCGTGGTCTTGAGAAAGGGCAGCACCAGACAGAGGAAGTGTCTGCAGCTTCCAGAAGCACTGAGAAAAGAAATGAGGCACCACGGAATATTTAAACAGAGAGAATGTCCCAAAAAATACATCAAAAGGACTGGAAACGTTCAGTATGGGACTTAAGCAAAGAGAATTCCTACATGGGCTGCTGAAGGAATAGTAATTAAATCTCTGGAGCTTACCATAAAGAGAAGCACACACCAAAAGGCAGCATTGGCATGCTGAGACTCTGAGTGTGTAATTGGACTTGTCCCAGATCTTTTGTAGCCAAGAGTTTGCTAAAAACTTAAGGAAATAGCAGTTGTATACCCCCTTTATTAGATTTTTTTGTTTGCTTTAGTAATGTTACAATATTAGTAAAACAAACACAAAATAATGCTAATTTTTCAGACTTTGTTTTGTCATTTTTTGTTTTTTCCCTGTCAGGTTTTAGTTTGTTGCCTTAAAATAGTTTAATTACGTACCTAAGTACTGTAGAGAGCCTAATTTATCCTGCCTAATATCTCCCTTTCCACCCCAGATATGTTATTTCAGAATAACAGAAAACCCACGGTATAAACTGCTAATGAATATTTCCTTCAGAAGGCTCCTCAACAGGTCCTTATTTTGCTGCTTCGGGCCAGAAACTCTTGACATATGATAGTCACGTGCAAGGGAGAAGGTGCCGAATAATCATGAGTCAGCTTTCTCGGAGTTAAGCAACTTCCTATCTCTCAAGTGGTTGCTCCTGTTTCATGAGGTCACCGGTAGTGTTCAAGTGACTTTGGGGGGTTTCTCTTGGACATGAGCCCTTCTAATGAAGTTCCTCAAAGCAGGGGAACTTCCCTTAATGGGAGATAATGACCCTTAGTAGGTGACATTCTGCAGTCGTGTTTGGCACCAATGCTTTTCAAGCCACGGTCACCAAATTAGTTTTTAAAAAAACAATCAGATACAGGTTCTTTAATTCTTCAAGTTAGGTGTTTCACTTAAATACTCAGGATTTTTTTAAAACCTAACTTCTAAAATTCACTTTAAATGTCAAAAGAGCTGTTTGAGGGAGCCAGGAGGCTGTTTTGAAGAGATGAGTTGTTTGTTTTTAAGTAATTTTATCAACAGTTGTGAAGCTCAGTGGGTTGTCTTCTCAGTAACACTTTGTCCTTCCACCAGAATTAACTTGAAGAAGTTCACTGTATGTCCTTGTCTTCTGTACTGTCCTTTGTGTCTGTAAATTGTAATGTATCATCATTTGCATGTGAAATAGGCAGGCTGAGTTCAGAGTTTTAAGGAGTGTTGTTCTGTGATGTTTGCATTTTATGCTAACCAGCTTCAGCACACTTCTGAACTGGGCTTTATTTCAGATTCAGAGCTCGTCCAAGGAGCCTTTCAGATGTAGTTAGGAAAAGGTGGTGACAGCTCTGTTCTTTTTGCCAGTATTACTGAGCTGAATAAAGTACCAAGAGCTGAAAAAAATACCAAGAGCTCAAAATGTGGTGGGTATGACATTTCTTTCACATAAGAAAAGTAAGCATAAACCTCTTACCTTACTTCTTGCATTTCAGGTCAATTCAAATGCCTCCTTGACTGTGTCCTTGGCACAGACTCCTTACTGCAGGAAGCACAGATATGATCCCCAGAACCCCCTCTGTGCCCACATAATCTTCGTTGGGAGCATTGTAAAGGTAAGCAGCCGAAAGCTGACACTGGGCGAGGTTGTGTGCATCAAATAGAATTGTTGAGTGGAGGGAGAAGAGAAGGGTGAGAAGTTCTGTGCAAAAGCACATGCAGAGATGTTCTGTGCTGTGATACCCAAAGGCCAGCTTGCAGTTTGTGGGAGGAAAATGGAGTTACCACTTGATTTTTGCAGAAGCTTTGTTGACATGCCTGTAGCAAGGAATTTGGGGGGACAAAAACGCAGGAAATCTCCCTCATTCCTGTAGATGTGTTCTGAAACAAAGAAGTCTAAGGTCATTATTTTGGGAAAAAACCTTCATACTTCATTCACATCTCTCTTGCTCAGTTAAATTCTTTGGTTCGTGCAGTGTGACATGCCTGCTTCTGAAACTCCGTTGAAGTAAATACTAACCTGAGCTACAAAGTTGCAGGTATTATAGACAACAAGTGTGCATTGTATGATCTGGTGGCGTTGCTGCCTGGGCAGTGTTCTTTTGTGCACCAATACTTTGGTGTCTCGTAGGAGGAGTTGAGAACTGCATGTGTTACTCATTGAAGATCCTAATCCCATTATTGGGGTTCATGATTGAGGATGAGAACTAGTCATCACTACTCTCTCTCACATGATAGTCTCAATTCTTACTTGGTGTTCTCACAGCTCTGGTATTTATACATTGCACTCAGCAATCTTTTAGTTGCATTTCTGAGTTTCTCATTAAAAAGGTGTTGATTTTATTTAGGTGGTTCTCCTACCACACCCAGAGCTCTAAATTGTTGATTTAAGCCTTTAAACATCTGCACTTTGTATATTAAGTGCTGTCACACTTTTCAGCTTCCCTTCTCTGTCGATTCTGTTATACCATCCTGTTTGGGGGTGTGTGTGTGTGTGCTTGCAAATGTCTGAGCACACCTGGATTTGTTTCTGTCAGTTTGAATGAGCAGGTGCAGAGGAGGTAAAATTACACCTAAGACACCACATCATAATAATTCACCTAGAATCCATACTTCTCTGTTTTGTGATTTGTTGAAAGATTTATTCTTATGTTGATGAAATACTTTCTTGCTCGTGCTAACTCTAAAAACAGCCTTTTGATTTAATGTTAAAATCCATTTTTTGGATTTGGAAGTGTTGTCTGTCTCACACCACACTGAAGATGAGCAGACTCAGCCACAGTAATGAGCCCTTTGGGACAAGACATGGCTGAACTAAAAAAAGCACACTGCAGTCAGCAGTGGTTTTTTAGCTAAAATTTATCTTTACATGACTATCTTCCTGTAATATTTTCCTGGTTTTTGTTTAGGTGAATGATTCAGAAGCAGGCTTAGCAAAAAAAGCATTATTCAGTCGCCACCCTGAAATGGAAAGTTGGCCCAAGGATCATAATTGGTTCTTTGCCAAATTCAACATCACCAATATTTGGGTCCTGGACTACTTTGGTGGATTGAAAATTGTGACACCGGAAGAGTATTACAGTGTCAAGCCTTAGTAAGTACTGAAGCTTTTCATGCCTAACTCTCATTATATTTCAAACCTGTAAAACTTCTTGTTGTTAACAGGGAGGAGTGACTCCTGCAGAGTGGGCACAGTCACTGTCCTCTGTTTGAATTAATTGCAAGACAGATGACATCTTGGTCTAATAATTAAAAGTAATGAGACTCTTCAGCATTTCTGAAGCTGTATTAATGGGATTGCAGCAATATTGCTAATATTTTCAAAAGAAAATTGCTGTTTAATCTGTCATTATGATATTGAAGTATAGAGAAATTGTGTTCTGTTGTCTACATAAAACTAAGTCTTCAAAACTTTGAAATATATTTTAGCACAGTCAACACAAATTATGCATTCATTCCACTCTTATTCTTACTCCTTGTAGGTGGAAGAAGATCCTTGGTGGTGCTGGTATGGAAATGAATTACTTTGGCTGTTTCATGAAGGATTTATTTCTTCTATGTACTGTAGAGCTAAATTAATAATATGATCAATCAAACACCTTGCATTGTTAATGAGCATGTATTACCCTGATGAAGCAGATTTAACTTCTCACTAACTTGAATCATGTCACACTGAAAAACCTTTGTGCATAAGCAATAACTAAATTTCATTCATTGGATGTGAATTTGGAAAGGTTTCTGACAGTGTGCATTCAGAAATGTTGTGATTACTGGGATCGAAATGATTAGTCCAGTTCTAAAGCTTTGGGTGCCTTAGTTAAATAATACGTTTCTGAGCACTTTCCGATATTATTTTGTTTTTAATACCAGTTTAGTTTGGAATTTTATGGCCAAGTCCTGCAGGATGGCTCACCTGACTTGGCTCAGTGGGATGGAAAGCATTGCCTGTATTACAATGGCAAATGGTGTGCTGAGTTCCCAAATCCTGTTAAGAATTTTCTTTGCATGCTGATAAACTCACTTGTTTGAGCCATTTTTCTGTTTTGCTGCCTGTATTGAATGTGCTGTAGAATACAGTTGTGTTCATGCCAACTGTACCTGCACCTCAGAGTAAGTTCTTGGTAATTCCTCAGCTGATTATGTGCCCTGACTCTTTAATAGAAGCAGGTCAGTCGTACCTAAAGTATCCAACTTCAGAAGAGTAGTAGCTTGTAAATTCAGTGAGGATGTTGCGAAGGGTAAATGTTTTCCGATTGGGATTCTGAAATCCTCAGCTTTGTTAGTCTGATCAAATGGCAGTGTATCAGCTTTAACTACCCTCAACAGCAGAACTGAGCAGATTTGGGGGTTTGCTTACGTAGCAATTTTGGATTAGTAACCCAGAAGTGAAAAAGAAGCAGTATAGTATGACACATATGATTCATGATTTGTAGGGAATGAAAATTAATGAAAGGTGTGCTTAATTAATTCTGTGTTAAAGTAAGTTGCATGCAACCACAAAAAACACCTTTTTACATCCTCTCCAATCTGCTGTGTGCTAAGTTCACAAGCACTAAAAAGTGTTATGAACAAATAAGTTGATTTTACAGTGAACAAATACTACCTAGTTGATCTAGAGTAAAGAATTTAGACTCCTTAGAGGAGGTTGATATATAGAACAGTGGGATTTCTCATGTAAAATCCCTGTATCTTAATGTTGTTGTTATATCACTCCTTTTCTCAAATACTGGGATGATTTGTGAAAGTATTTTTTATGTAACTTATTAAGATTTCTTTCTCCATAAGGGGAAGGAAGGTACTTGGTACTATTCTACTGCTCTGTTCTACTATTTTAAAACTACTTTAGGATCAAAAAACCTGACAGTATAGAAACAATTTGTGTTGAATAGGTAACACTGGTATTTAATATGGAATTGAAAAATATTTTTATAAAAGGTATGACAGTTGTGAAAACTCAAATGAATCTCTGTCATGGACTCAATCCTTTCTGTGAGGACACCTGAATGCATTACATGTCACCCTGTAACTTCTGATGTGTGAGACTGATGATGCTGGGCTTTTGTTAAAAATTAAAATATTTTTTTGACAAGTGATGTCAAGCATTATTTATTACATGTCCAAGAATTATTCTCTCCCTCCTCTCTTTCATACACACACTCTCTTTTCAGTATTCTTGTTTTACTGTTGCTCCGATGTCTTTCATTCTTGCTGGAATAAATGGGGAGACATCCCTACTTACACCTGCCTTCTCCTCCTTGGATTAAATCAGTCTTTGTACTTCACATTCTTTCCTGCATCTAATGCTGTGAAACGGAAAATTGGGAAGACAAATGCCATCATTCCACACATCCCCAACTTCCTTCTTCCACCAGCTGCTTCTGCACCCCCAGATTCCTTGCTGGTGGGGCAGGGTGAGAAGCAGGAAAGGTCTTGACATTATATAAACAATAAAACATTGGTGTGTTATCAAGGCTGTTTTAAGCACAAATTAAAAACATAGCCCCAGGCAAGCTGCTGTGAAAAAAAAACCAACCCAACCACAAAACCCAAACCTCCATCCCAGCCAAAACCAGTACACCACCTTCACAAGTATTGCTTTCATTTGAGGGTTTGGTACAGAATAAGGCTGGCTTTGTTTCTGGTTTTCTTGTCCTTTTAGTACCAGTTCCCAAATAGTTTCTGTTTGGAAGTGGAAGGGCTTTTTTTGGTAACAGCACGATCTTAAAACAGTTTTGTAATACTACTGCAACAATTTTAGATCATCCAAATCTCTTCATATTTAAAATTTAGGAGGACCTCAACCAGATGTTTCTTTGGGAGAGTGGTGAACAGCAGAATGGTTAAGCTACATCTACATACCTGGATTTGGGGGCTGGTCAGAGAACTCTGGAGTCATACCTGTGCATCTCACTGAATACTTTTTGGAGTGGTTTTATATGTAGTAGTGGAATGTAAAGCAGTTCAGGTTATCAATCTTCTCCCCTAGTAACAGGTGTGTAAATGTTTATATCACCAACCCAAGACAGTCATCAGCTGGTCCTATTTTTTTCTCACCTCTTTTCCCTGTGCTCACCTTCATTCTGTTCAGCTGGTTTAGGAATTTGTTTGTGAGCATGTTTCCTTTTTTTCCTGATATCCAGGAGTAATGCTGTTGCTTAAAATAGAAGAGGCTGAGTATAATCAATTGATGCAGCTGTAAGCAATGAATCAGTGTTTTGATTTCTGTGTGTATCCTCTACCATAGCATGCTTGAAGTACCTGAGCATATTCTCAACAGCAGTACAGTCAGCCTCCACACCTGGGAGGTACCTGCATTCATGGGAATCTGACACAGGATAACTGCAGGCAGCTCACTAAGCCATAGGATGTTTGTTAGCTGGGAATCTAATAAACGTAATCACAACCTGTCATGTTCTTCCTTCTACTTCCTACCACATCTTCCTCCTCCTACTGATCTTGCTCATTGACATGTTTGTATTTCTACTGCTTGATTTTCAATTTCTTTCTTGTGTTTTAAATGTGAGGCTTGTGCCCAGTAGGCTCTTGCAGCATGCAACATCATTACACAATAGATCTTAAATATATCAGGTATTTACTTAATCCTTCATTCAGTTCTCTCTGGAATTAATTCCTTAGCTGTTTAATATTGTGCCTGTGATCTTCACAATAAAATAGAGGTAGCTAAATCAGAGTATCAGACTAACACAAAAAGTATTAATCATAACTTAATGGATTAATTTGTTTTCGAAAGGTTTTTCCTGAGCAAAAACATTGAATAGAGATTAAAAATCCAATAAACTGATATATTCTTGTTGAACACAAGAGGGTGCCATAGACTTACAATCGGCTGGAGTGTTAAATGTTTAATACTTAAAAGTGGTTATTGAATTCATCATAACTCAAAGATGCTGGAAAAGCAAACGACGGCGGCATAATACGAACAAATTCTTTTTCTACAGTGCTTTACATTATGAATGCTTCCCTCCATAAACACAGCAGCCTGCTGGCTGCAAAAAAAAGGAGCATTCATCATTTTTTTGTGTTTTGTAATCATTTTGTGCTACGGAGAGCTCAGAAGTAATATCCATGAAAATGATTTAAAGGTTTTTAAATTAAGTAACTCGAGTAAAGGAAATGGAGACAGGTATAGAATGCCTCGGAACATCGGCTGGGAGCAGCCAGCTCCAGACTCAAGAGTGTTTATTTCTGTCAAATCCAGAGAGGGGGGTTCATTAGCGTGACCGTGCTTTGGCTTAGGCTTATTGTGAGCTGAATTAAACCACTTGACTCTGATTTGTAATTTCCAACAGCTAATTAATCTCGGGCTCTTCAAGTGCCCCCAGGCTGCTCTCCAGTGGTTTGGGCTGCCCTGATGATGTGCAGGTGTTTGGGCGATGAGGCAGAGCTGGGAAAAGCCTGAAGCTTCCCCTTTTTCTATGAGGGCTGTGGGGGAGCTTAGGCTCTTGTTGCTTGCTCAGTCCTACTGTCTTGGCCTCAAACCTGACTCAAGTGTGGTTGACCCTGGTTGCTGTCACCCAACCTCTGTTCTTGTCCAAGTACTGTGGGACTACTTATTTTGGGGTTGAGGCCACTGCCCTGCCGTCCCTGCCAGCTCCTCTGCTCGGGTGGAGCAGTCCTTGCTGCTGCCCAATAATTGTATTTTCCCTGCTGGGGAGTTCAGCCCATGGGTTTCTCATGCAAGCCGCTTAGAGTTGCTCCCAGGGCTTTTTGACTTAAGAACTTCTGTGTCTAGAGGTTTCCTCAGTATTTCTGAGTTGAATTGGCATGTAAGAAGATTAGGCTGCAAGACTCATTCATTCTGGGTGTAGTGGTCAGTGTTCTTCACAGCTTGGTTTTCTGTGGAAGCAAAGCTTAGGTAACATGTCTGGGTACTTGCCTTTGTCAGATTTGTTTTTACTCTGTTGGATTCAGATTTGAAATGGGAAGTCTGACCTTGAAGCCACCAAGCTCCTATAAATGTCATGACAACTGTGAGCTTGGCACAGGAAACAAACCCCAGTTCACGTATATTAAAGGTACAAAAGTCCTGTGTTTTGAAAATTAGAGTTTCATTAGTTGTGCTGATTGTGGAGCCAGAGTCTTCTGGTTGAGTGTGATCAGGTCTGCAGTTAATATCAGCAGGCATGAAATTCTGTATTGTTTAGGGGATGGTAGGTTTTATCAAAGAAACTGATAGCTGTAATGAGCATTCTAAATTTTTTTTTTTCTCTAGCTCTTAATATCCTACATAAAAAAAGCCTTAAAAATTCCCCAGTGCTATTTGCTTCCAATTCCTGCAGCTGCTAAGCTTAGTTTGACATAGACTTTCTCCAGTTTAAACAAAAGAGATGCCACATTTATGGTGGTGGGCCCAACAGCTGCTGTGGGTCTTGTTGAAAGAGAAGAGTATGTAAGCATGTATATTTATGTGAAAACACTGAAGATAATTTGTATTTCTGTAATGTTTTTATGCCAATGGAACTTGTTAAACATCTTCCAGTATTAACAAGTAATTGTTTCCAGATTGAAAGGTAGCAGTTGTTTAGAGATAAGAAATAGTTGCACAAACCCTGCATTATATGATTATAAGAACACTGCACGCTTATTTCCTGGCACTTAGCCAAAACCAGTTGCCTAATCAAGCATGAATTGGATTTTTTATTTGTTTTAAATGCTTAAATGAATTTCAGTTAATTTAATTAAGTTTTTCCTCAGGCGAGCATTTGAAACATGCAGAAGAGGTGTGTTAGGGATGAAGAGGGAGGAGAATAAAGGAAATGAAGATACTTGTCACAGACCTTAAAATGTGGTTTCACAATATTTTTATGTTCATAAAAGGCATAACCTGATAAGTTATATTCTGTACAGCCGTTCAGGAAAATACTGAAGGTGCTCTATAATTAAAAAGAGCATTTCCAAAATGTGTGTAGTGATAAAGTCACAGAAGTTTTCTACATATGCTGCAATGTAATTGGGGAAATTCACCTGCAATTAACAGGTGAAAGTGTTGATGATGCCAGAGAGAGTAGCTTGAGTAGCCTAAAAGAAAAGAAGCATTGTTCTTCCTCCTTAAAATATGACATAAGCAGTGGTCTCTTGAGTGCATTAACAACAACAACAAAAATCCAGAGCAGATCATAAAGGCTTCACCAGGGAGGGAAAAATTGGACGTTACAGATTCTGTAGTCTCAAAATTGAGCATTCAAAGAGGGTGTGTTTTAAGTTTCTACTAACAACTCCTTTATAGGTTTCCACAACCCCTGTTGCACTGAAAATTTTAAGACCATAGCAGGAACAGGAAACTGCCAGTCACAAAAACCCCTGAAATAATGAATAGAAATTTGTTTTTACACGGCATCAGGGCCTGTTTATAATCTCCCATAGGAAACATGCGCTCATGGCCGTGTTTGTCTTTGTGGTACTGCACAGGTGTCCCTTTTTGTGTTTGGTTTGGTTTTTTTTTTTTTTCTTGTTGCATGTGTCAGGGTTTCTATTTGCTCAAAGCAGCTGCAAGGAGTAGTGACAGTCAAGTGGGTTTTCCTTGGAAAAGTACTATTTTCATACACAAAGGGGAGCAGTTGTAGCAAGACCAACTTCTCTGCCTCCCTGTTGGGAGCTGCAAAGCAAGACCTGTAGTTAGACACTGTCTTCTTTCCAGCTCTCCGTTTGCTGGCAAAAGTGCAGGGCAGGGACTAATCCTCTTGGAATGCAGCCATTACCACTAAATAAGTATTAATTGCTGCATTCCAAGGGGATTAGCACAGTTGAACCCAATTATAGCAAATCGAAGCTGCACTGTAAGGCACTACAGTGCATTGAAATGCAGTGAAGCAGTATGGGACTGTCAGTCTGCAACATTTTATCAATAAAAATTGTGGGCTTACACGCTATAAACAGGAGACCATTTCTTTTCAGTGTATTAGTCTCCTGCCTGAATGGCATGCCTGGCTGGAGGCTACAGCTTGCTCACCAGTGAAAATTGTTGCTTTTTTTAACACCCATTATCTTTGTGTGAACATCTCCAAAAATGTTTTTAATACTTGTTGAGTTAATTACGGCACTGCGAGCGTCACTCCCTGCTGGATCGGGACAAGGTTCTGCAGTCTGTCTGGATTCTCACGTCTGTAAAGTTGGCCAGCTCCTCCATCAGGTGGTGTAGGAATTAATTTTGCCTGTGAGTGCTAACTGTATCAAATAGGCTTAGGAGAGCTCCTGATAACCAACCTGTTCTCAATCCCAGCAGTCTGCGGTGATGATTACAGGCATATCTCTGTGGTAGCAATACAGGAGCCAGAGGGCACTGTGTAGTTATATTTTTTTTTAATCCTCAGCTTGACTGTGGTGTGGGTTTGTTTTTTTTTTTTAGTTTTCATTTATTTCCTGTTAAAACTGCAAACCCTGCTGCTTTTTTTTTTTTTTTTTTTATAGTACAGTCAAAGCATAACCAGTAAGCGTGAAAAGGGAATGCTTCTGGGGATGAATCAGCCCCTTGCATTAGAGCTGTTCCAGGATTTTTTGTGTCCAGAGAAAGGATGGCATATGGATGCACAGAACCAGTTGAATGTATGCCTTGACTATTTTATGAAAGATCTTATCCTCACGGATAATGAGCTGCACCTTAACCAGCATTAAACACACTGAGTTGTACCTGGGGACCACTTCAGCTCCCTGACCCATTCTGCTTCAGGAACCACAGATCAAATATTGCAGTCTTCCCAGTGCACGTAATTCTTGAAAATGTACTTTCCTCCACCCATATGTTTAGATGAAGAGTCAAGTTTAGCCGAGAGCTTTTCTTAACACAGCAGGAAGGGTTTTATATTTCCGCTGTGGCCTTGTCTGTATTGAGAAAAATTGCTGCTGGTTCAGCTGAACGAGGGTTGGCATTCATTTCTAGTCCAGGGTTAACAAAGTCCTTGCAATCTGACTGAAGTGAGTAAACTGAAACATCAGTATGGTTTAAACTGTTGGTAGAAATGCATTTGCAGGATTGGCCAATGCACAATGTGGGCAGGAGGTGCTGAAGTTTTTTCAGTGCTGTGGAGCTCCTAGAGATGCAAAGACTAGAAGGCTGAAAAGAAGGTGACACTCTAAGCAAATCATTCCTCATGGTAGAATTGCAAGCCTTATGAACACAGAAAAGCTTTTTCCTAGAGAAGAGACCACTTCCCCTTTCTCTTTTCCTGTACTGCTTGTCTGCTTGTAATTTGCATCTCCCATGCCATGCTTGTTGTGAGAATAACTCATAATACAAGCATGAGAGCTCTTCTGTATACTTTGATTATATTCTGATAATGATAAGCTTGCCTTAGTTCAAAAGCTGAGGGATGGGGAGGTGGGAATTTCTAGGGGCACTGTCATGCAAAGCCTTTTTCTGACTCTCCCCACACTTCCAACGGAAGTCCATATACTCTGTTTCTCTGACCTTTCCCTATCTAGACATCAAAACACACTGGCCCAACTGCTGTTCTCCCAGTGTGCCTACTGTTGCCATTAATCTCCCTTTCTTACACAGCTCTTCATTTCTTTTCCTTACCTTTGGCCTCAACTCTTTATTCAAAGTGATAATTTGCTGGCTTTCTGCCGGAGGGAGAAGCTATGATCAATAACAGGAGGAGACAGGGGTCAGTGGAATAGTGATGAGCAGTGCCATCTGCTTCTCTGGAAACACCGTTACCCAAAAATATCAATAACTAGGATGATGTTATTTTAGCTTTTGGATAAGGCATCAGTGAGATTTAGGCAGCCAGCAGTGAGAGCAGGGGTCTTTTTCTGCTCACTAATTCCTTGTTTCAGCCAATCTTCTGTCACACAGAGAAGTGGACAGAAAGGGCTTTTTCCAGCTTGTATTGGAATATAGAACACGTACCTGAGCACAGCCATTTCTGGGACTAATGACACCTCTTTCAGGTTCAGTGCATGGCAGCTCTCCTGGGCTGTGCTCTGCTTTCTGCCTGTGATGAGTCAGAGCCCATCTCCAGCCTTTCCTTGGAGCTTCTGGGGTAGAAGAGACACAAAGAAAACCCTCCCAGGGCTGGGAGAGAGCAGAGGCTCAGCAGCATTGCCTGGCTGTCACAGAAGGGTGTGCTGCACTATTACACCTGGTGCTACTACTAGTGTCCAGTAATTTTGGTATTGACTGGCACAATATATAATAATTATTAAATTAAAAGAAAACACTGCTTCATCCATATATTAGCCTTCATTACTCCAGACAGAAAGGTGATGAAATTCTTCCAAGAACTTCAATTTATTTTGCTTTCAAAAGGCTATAAATCCTTACTTCTTGTGTGCACAATAACTCTCATCTTGCCATGCTTTTGGGCCATTTTTATCACCAGTTTCTGTACCTCCTGGGGATGCACATTCCTCTTTCTTTTCTAAGAATTAGAAACAGGAGGAAAAAAAATTATGCATTGAGATGCTTGTACTTCCTCTTAGTCTAAGCTCTGATCCTCAAGTGCCTTAGTAGTATTACTGTTGTAAACATTGAACACTCAGTGATCTGTTGAGCCAGATGTATTTTGATGAGAGTGAGGCTGAGTTTTAGGCCTTAGGGTTCATTTAAGCCATGTTTTCAAGCTTTTCTAATTCACAGCTGTCTAAAGTGAACTTTTCTTTTTTTCTTTATTAATAAAACAGTGAAAATTTTTATTTGCCCGCATTTGAAAAGAGCACAATAATGTGAGATTTCTTACAAAGTGGGAGTTAAAAATGAGTATTATATCCTTACCAGTTTAGCCAGCTATATTGTTCAAGAGTGACTATAACTTACAGTTTTAAATTTCTGTTTATGCCCTGTGCTGCACACTGGGAATAGTTGCATAGATCCCTTTTGAAGTCAGGTCAAATTTGATACCAGAAACAGCGACCAGCAGCCGCTGAGTGGGGATGATCTAGGAACCATCAGACAAAGTGGAAAAAACCCCAACTCGCTGAAAATCATCTTGCAGTGAGGAAAAGGATGAATAACAGCACCAGAGGAAACCCCAAACATCGATGCCAAGAAGGCAAACCCCAGCCCTCAGAGGCTGTGAAGGCAGAGGAAGCCGGCAGGTGGACTCCGAAAGCCCTCATAGGAGGTGAGCTGCTTCCTGTGGCGGCCGCACACGAGCACAGCCCGTGGAGGAGCCTCTTCTTCTTCTCTCCCGTGGCCTCCACACCCAGCACTGTCCGGCCCGGGCAAGATGAAGTGGAGGAGGATCGTGATCCTTGGCACCCTGCAGGCACAGCTCCCAGCCACAGGTAAAGGCAGGCTTTGGGTTTGCGAGGAGTTAGCGTAAAGCTCTTTTGAGGAAAGCGTGAGACGTTTCTGTGGTGGATTCACCACCATTTTGGTAGCAGGAGGGTGTCTGTGTCAGCACCTCAGCCATGTCTCTCCTCCTGTGAAGGAGGAGCAGGACTTGCTGTGTTGAACTGCCCCGGGGTAAAGAGCCCGTGTGGAAGGCTGGGATGAGGGGCCCTTCTCCTGCTGGAGTGGTGCCACAGCTGAACAGTAGCTAAATAAAGCTCCCAGCCCTCACCTGGGTGGCTTTCCTTGCGATTTAAAAGGGGAAATTTGAGGCAGTGATGGAAAAGTAGTGACTTGAAGTAATCTGCGTGAGAGAGGCTTTTAGTGGAGTTGGGTGGCAGGTTTGTGGCCCACAGCAGAGCCGGCAGGCGGGAAATGGGGCACAGGTGGTGAGCAAAAGGGCAGGGCCCTTCCCCTCATGTCCCTGCCTTCATGCTCGTCTCCACTAAACACAGCACAAAATGAAGCCATTTCTTCCTTTCTGTATTTACTCGTGTGATTCATAGGCCGGCCTCACTTGGGCACCAAGTGGAGCAGCTTCGGCGTGCACAAATCTTTCAAAGTGATGTTAAGTTTGAGAAGGAGGAATTTACTTTTTAGGAGCATAGTAGGACAAAAGAGCATTTACATCTGGAGAAGGCCTCAGGTGAGGTCTGAATGTGCCATAGGCCACATTTGAGCATGCATTAAAGCCAAATCTTCCAGAAGATTTCCCCTCACAATATATACCCTGGCTGTACTTAACAAACCCAGCATCCTCAAGAGCTTTGGTGACTGCCACAGACATTTTATTGGAAGGTTTTCTGGGGATGAGAGGAGGGTTTTGCAGCTGCTTTCTAATGCTGTGGAACCAGTCCAGGCGATTTGTGGGGTTTTTCTTTCAGGAGAGTTTTGAGTGGGGTTTTATGCTCTGTGGCAGGCCATGATTTCTGTTTGTCCTCCCTTCAACCCCTGGGGCCTCTGTCCCTTCCTGATACCCAAATATGATCCTGTACTTAAGTATACTTATTATACTTATATTTTATATCTTGCTCTGTATCCACAGATGCATGTAAGGCTACAAAGGTGTGGAAGTTACTTTAGGTCAAAATCCATCTGCAAAACCATCTTTTTGCATTTCCTCCTTTTTAACCTGTCACACAGTATCTGTAGTTCACAATCCTGTTTGTGCACTTTCAGCAGAAAACTTTGAAAAATATGTAATGCAGTTTGCAGAGGTCTCTGGTGCAAAGCTCTTGGGGTATTCACACTCACAAAGAATACATGGGATCAAGTTTTCAATCAGATACTGTTGTCATTGAGTTAGAGATGGCTGCCTGTGACTTTGAGGGGAAGTATTTTAGTTGGATACCTGTAATAGTTTGAAGTATAGCAGTATTTAGCCAAAGAGTATAGGTAAAATAGAAGAAATATAAATCAAAACTTGTGGAATTGTTGCCACATTATGGATACAGAATAGACAGAAACAAAAATGTAAGATCTGTCATTAATTTTGTTCAACAATGAGACCAAACAGTTGGGTTTTTCAGCTCAGAGCTGTGAGCAGAAACAAGATTTTCTGCTGCCCAGAGTGTTTTCAAGCTTTCTTAGAGTTCACTTCTAGAGGGACTTCTAGGGAAATGAACTTTTATTTTTTTCATGAAACAAGCTCAGAGTGGACAGATTCAGTAAGCTGCATACCTCCTTTCAGTGAGTTCATTCCACTTCAATATAAAGTGTTTGTGCTTATTCTTTAAAAGGGCAGTTGAAAGATGCCACCAAGATTAGCACTGAGGAACTCGCAAAGCCTTTCTTTTTGATCTTTGAGTTCTGAAGTAAATACGTCAGGCATGAAAAAAAAATGTTTAAAAGTAATTCTAGAGATGGGCCATGAATTCTGATGCAGACTTTGAATTTATTGACACCAGACCACAAATTTCAGAATGTTCAAATTTGGCCTTTGAGCAATTACAGAGGGAAGGCATCTCACATTTTTAAATACACATTTTTATATATATATATATACACGTTTAATTGTTTTTATTTCCCCTCTTCAAAGGCACAAAAGTGTACATCTGGAAATTCAGCTGAGGTCCCATAACCCCTCTGTTAAAAAGTCCATGAAATGTAGTAATTTATGAGCAGATGACTTTGTTAATCATGTTGTTTGTTGAGACATAAGAAGAATATTAGAAGACTTGTACCCGAATATCACAGCAAAAATGGCAAAAATCTTCATACAGTTTACAGGGCTTTTGTTCTGAAGTATGCCAGGCTTCGATAGCAATGAAACAGTCCTGTGAGCAATACTGTAGAGTTGCCCCCCTATTTTTTTTTAAGGCTGATGAGTTGATGCTTTGATTTGTACAAACACACACCACACACACGTGTCTATAAATGTATGTGCAAGAGTTTAAGAACAGCCCTCCCCTGTTCTACACTTCTTTACAGAGTCACTTTTCTCAGAATTCTCTGCTAAACGGAACTGGACAGTGCCCTGTTTTTAGCTAACTCTGTGGAAACTCCAGCATGTCAGTCTTTACCAGATGTTACTTGCACAACTCATTTCCACACTGTTGTTCTGCTCTCCATATCTGTATGTTCTGCCCATTGGGTGCCATGATGCCAGGAGCCTTTTTTTAGTTAGTTCAGGGACAGGTAATGGGTCTTAGCATTAATTCTTTTCTTTCCTTTCATCAGATGATTTAGCTGCTCTACAAACAACAAGATTTGTAAACCAGGGGTTGTTTACAAGCTTGTCTGAGGAATCCAAACAAGTAAATTCAGACTTCTTTCGGTACCATCCCCGTGTCCTTATGCACTGTCTTAAGTCCTCCGAGCTGAATTCTTGTTACACCTAGGGGAAAAAAAAATTAAAGGCTTAATTTTACATGTTTTATTTCTTTTTTTTTCTCCTGCCTGTTCACAATGATTCATTAATAATTCATGGAAAAAACCCTATGAACTGGCAGAACGGAACAAAATGTAGGCAATGTAGCCTTCCTTTGTGAAGGGACATTTGCTGAGCTCTTGCAGTGCTATGTTCAATTCTGTAATGCTTGTTACAGAGTGAGTGCTTTCTATCTTAACACTTCCAAGCAGAATTCCTAATCAGTGAAGTAACAAGTTAATGATCACGTTCCTTTCGGTTTTTTGTGTGCGCTAGATGGGAAGGATATGCAAAATACAGAAAGCTGTCTGCAAAATATATTTATGTTTTTCCTCTGTGTGTCCTTCTTAAGTAAGAATGTGGATAAAAAGCCGAAGTGGAGATATAAAGGAGGTTCACTAGCAGCTTAAAAGGGACAAGAATTTGATGTGTAAATGAATGTTCATGTGAGGAATGTTTTTGACAACCATTTTCTGTTGTCCACACAAACTTGAATTCTGACTAGCATGATGAGTAAACCCATATGCAAGGGGAAAAAAATGCATTTAAAAATTATTTCGTAACTATTTCCAAATTCTAACCAAACTCCCTTTAAAAAAGAAAGAAAAAATACTTTTTGCACGATTGCAGACAACCATCAAATCCTCCTCCCCTTTTCCAATTCATCATATATTTCAGTGTTTATATTGTATGTAGAAATGTAAGATGCATCAGCTATTCTGGCAAGGAAACAGAGGACTTTTTAGGCTGGCATGAATAGAAGATACAACTTCTTTAAAATACTTAAAATGTGTATTCTGCTAAAGGTATCTGCTTTGTCTGTGTGCATGTTAAACTCATAAGCGTATTTTTGATTTTTCACTCTTCTGCGGACTTTGGTCAACAGATAAATTAAAGTTTCACTGCTGATTCTTTTTAGCATTAAGAAAACAATTTATGCTATTCTAGAGCCTGAGAGAAGCTGAAATTTTGCAGATTTTTCTCCTTTGTGCTGTTGTATAAGGTAATATTTTGAGACTGGGACTGAATACTGATTTCTTAATTAAATTAATCTGGTCCTTTATATAATACATAGTATTTTTAGCTTTTAAAGTATGACAGTCCAAATCAGATTTTTTTCAGGAAAGTAATGAAGACATTTATCTCCACTTTGTGCTTTGATTTATAACTTCATATATAACAGATAAGATGTGCAGGCAAATGAAAAGCTTGGTTTGCAGTTCTTCGATCTACTCACCCCAACGCACAGGTCTCGGAAGACAGCGGAATGCTTCTGTTCAGCCCCAAACAGTGGGTACGTCCATCTTTGTGGGAGTTAGACTTCTTTCAGTCCTTTGACAATATAACTATGAAAAATAGAAGTAAAACCAGCTAGCTGCTAAGCCTCAGAGGTCACAAGCACTGGTGTCCGTGCTAGTTCTGCTTAAGGGATAGAAGCCACCTCAATCTTTGAACCATGTGGATTGGAAATATTTTAAGGCCTACAAGTTCCCCAGGAATAAACCATCAAGCCATTTGTGTATTTTGTTCTCAATCCTTTGTTGTATGTCTTTTAAGTCTTAAAATAACAGCAAGTTTGGAATTTTCCACCTTTCTGTGCTTTTGGTATATGAGAGTATGTTAAACATGTACTTGTGGAGCCTGATGCTCCTCGCACTGTCTGGCCTATTTCTTTTGTGAGATGCATCTGTAGTGAAAACTTCACCTCTATCCTGATTCTTTCTGAGTAGCAGGCCATTCTTTTCAGTTTTTTATATTTTTAAGTGGAGGAGAAGCCATAACGATAACACAACTCTCTGAAAACTCAGCTAACACGGAGGTGAAATATCTCTGAATTAGAATTTGATGGAAGCTGACAAGGGAAAAAGGTTGGAAAATTTTCAACAAATGATAGAATAAACAGCAGCAAGACACTGAATAAGTCTAGAGGGTGGCCAGTTGTCAATACTTGTGGGCTGTTTTGGTTTGGGTTTTTTTAGGAAATCTCACTGCATATGATTTATGAACAATTCAAGCTGTTGTCTCAGGTGAAAATCTTAACTTTCACCACAAATAAACTTTTTTAGTTTCCTAGTAAAGTTTTCTAGCTTGTAAAGTTAACCTTGAAAATGCAAGCCTGCATGGCTCCAGAAACAATAAAAGAGCAAACTAGCTATATAATTTGTCAGTTATAATTTTTTTTTTTAAGGCAATTGCTGTTATGGTGGAGCAATAGCGTGCTACAAGGCTTATGGTTGCAAACACTAAAAATAGTTTCCTCGTCAAAAAGAAAAGCGCATGAAACATTTTGAACCAGAGAACACTTAGAGAAGCTTTCCTAAGGCCCCCCCAAGTTTGTATAGTAAAAATGAATTAATAGATTTTATTATTTAAATCAGAGTAATGGTCTGAAACACTTTTCTAATGGGATAAGATGCAATACCCAGGAAATTAATGAGGGAATACTAATTTGGGTGGTGTTTTATTTCAAGTAAGTGTATGCTGGCCATTGAATAGTGACCTTTGTAACTAAAAACCCCTTTTTCTGGTTGTTCATCCAAATTTCATAATGAGTTTGTTCCAGCCAAGAGCATGGGTGTTTTGCATTCGTTTCACTTAGAGTGTTGCTGCTGTCTGCGTGACAGCCAAACGTGAAATAAACAGAGCCAAGTATTTATAAAAACACTACCCAAATATTTAACGCACCAGTCTGTGTTGTGAATTCATTCCAGTTCCCCATGGTGTACATCTCCTCACAAAGCAAACTGAGGCTTGGGGGAAACAGAACAGAAAAATCTCCAGTTGGTGACCACTGGATGGGTGGGAGCAAATCAGGGCTCTTCGTGTGGGCATGTGGATTTTGGAGCGGGGCCCAAACTAATTAGGTACTTTTTTTTCAAAACACTTACTTTGAATTAGTTCATGCAGAAATTCAGCTCAAACTAAAGTTGAACATCCACTATTTTACTTCTGACCAGATCAATCTGAAGCAAGAGTTTGGTATAGTCTAACAACGTCACTTTTTAAATACTCTCGGCAAACATCATTTCAGTCAGGGAGACCAACTTCCTAATGGTCGATACCATGCATTCCTAGTTATCAAATGTTCATTTTGTCACTCAAAAATAGCTGAAAGTTTTGAATGACTCCTTTAAAAAAAAAAAAAAAAAGAAATATATATATATATATATATGTGTGTGTATATATATATATATATGTATATACTGGATTCCTGAGCTGGGCTCTTGCAGCTCACTATTAATACAGAATTTTAAACCTTTGCAAAGAAAAATTGTGATGCATATCATTATATTGTGTAACCATAAAATTACTACAACATTTGGTCGTTTCTTTAGTTGCGTATCAGCAAGCTTCACTCAGGGAACCCCGCATCAAGTCTTTGGGAGCAGAAATAATTTCTGTGTTTATCCACTGTGTGTTGTTGCCATTTATGTTGTTTCCCATCCCGCCATGTGAAGCCAACTCCAGGAAAGAAAGTCTTACCAGAATTATGTGGAGTCCTCTCCCCCTCTCTCTCTCATGGAGGTTTTTCTCTCCATGATGCAAATTTGCACAATATCATCACTTTGGACTTTTATGTAAGTAAAGTAATTTCGGCAGCGCTTTGTGCAAGCGTGCAGGTGCATTTCTTGAGATGGCAAAAATAAAATAACATCTTACAAGCTGGATTAATAATCATTTTCTACGGAAAGGAAGATGGGATACAGAGGGAGAGATACTCTTATTGTTGGTATCTTCTACAAAAAGTCTATACTATAGACAGTTTCTAAGAAGCAAAAAAATAATTCTGTGAGTTACTACGAGAATAGTTGCTCTGTTCATAAAATGTCATCCATGTAGCAAACTAGTATCTTTGGATATTATTTGAAAGAATGCTGTTTAAATTCTACATATTTCTTTCTAACAACTTGCTGCTAATTTTCAGGATTCATTTGTTGGTTTATGTTATTTTAGGATTCGTTGCCTAGAGGTAAAATACCTGAGTTAGTGTCCACAGGGGAACTCATTCTGAAAGTCTCAGTCATTATAGACCAGAAACTCTTAAGTCAATTTGTAATAAAAATATTTTCAAGAGAAGTGTATGGAAGCTGTGCTGTATGAAGTAATGTAAGTATACGTTTTTCTGTTTGATTTTTTTATTATGACTTTTAATTTTCATATTTCTCAGGAAATGAAAAAAATCTTGCTATTAATACTGGTTCAGCACTTAAGAGTCTGTTGGAACTTGAAGAGATACAAATGCAACACAACCAAAGTAACCCATGTGATAATTAACTGAGGCTTGTGATAATTAACTGGAGGCTTACACTAGGGATAGATTTGACTTCATGCTTGTTTGTTACCTGCATTTTTTCCCCCTCATTTATTGGTCACATCTTCATTACTAAGGGGCTTCTGGTTCTTTTCAGTCTCCTTCAGGACATGTAAATTCTCTGCCTAAATTTTTCTGAGGCGTTTCTCTGATGAGTGAAGTAGGAGAACAAAATATTTGCAGGTGGTAATCTCAAAGAGAATTAGTGAAAGCAAATGAGAAAACCTTTCAGAGAAGGGAAGGGGAATCACTGTACCCCATCACTTGTTGCCTAATTTTTAACTTCTTGAAACTATTGATCTTTTAAATGTAAAACTGAGCATTCATATGTTATGAGCATAACTATAGCCAGCAAGCCAGAGAAGATAAACAAGGTTAACCCAGCTGGATTTCAAGCAGATGGTCGAACGCCATTCCAGTTACTTTAAAAAATGAGCCTCTGATATATGCCAGAAAGGCTTTCTAGAATTAACCCTCTCAGAATATGCATCTAAAAAGGAAAGAAAAAAAAAATCTCTAAATCTCTTTGGATAAAATTAGTTTTAATTATGCTTTCAGTAGGACCCATTTTCACTTTTATTGGAGCAGGGAGGTGATGGGAGCTTTGCCTTCCCACACCCCATGCTCTAGATGAGCAGAGTGGTGCAGGGAATGCGGATTCCCATGGCACAGTCCTGCATTCTGCTCCTTCTGGGTCACGGCATGGGTCAAGCCCAAACCATCCCCAGTTTTGGCAGATGGCCCCTATTTTCTGCATCAGGCTCAGTACAGTTTGCTGACAATCTGTATTTCTTTTTCTCCAGAAAATTATTCCTAATTTTATTGAAAATAGAACAACATTATCCTTTTTTTTTTTTTTTTTAATACAGAAAGTTTGCAAGAGAACTTGGATTACTTTTTTTAAGGCTGTCTTGATTTCATCTAAAGTTCTGATGAAGACTATTTGTAACTTCAAAATTATGGTCCGCCCACAAAAGTCTGGAAAGAGCTACATGTCTTCAAGAGTTTTGCTTTTCTTTTTCCAAAATGGTTTCCTTAAAATATAATGAAATATTCAATGTTGTGCCAGCTGGGGTCATTAATTGATTGTCTTTTTCATTTCCAAAATGTGATCCATTCTGATCACATCTCCAAGTGTTTCTCCTTGACTCAAATGTTAAAAACCCCAAAATTCTCTCACAAAATTACTTCTCTCTAAAAGAAGCAACTTTAATTTACCTTGTTTTGAATTCTCTCTTAAATTTCAGATTTCTCTAGTATTAATGTGAACTAGGCAGAACTGTTATTTTTCCTCTCCTGTCTATTTATGCAGCTAAATTAATCTCTTTTTTCCTAATAACTCAGATGATATTTCACTACTTGACTCAAAACTCAGTAGCACTATAATGCATTTGTTGCTGCTGTTAGCTATGTCTCTCCTGATGGAAAAGCAGCACTGCTTATTTTCAGGCTTGAGACAATTTTTTTTTTCTTCTTTTTATAACTCTCTTAAAGAAGTTACAGATATGAACCTTCAGCCCTATCTTATTGTAACATCTTTTCCAAAGTGTTTTTCTCTGATTTTATCTTTCTCAGCTGCAGAGAAGTAGCTAACATGTTTGCCCCCTTTCTCTCTTGCTCTTCTTTTTACATCCTGAGCCAAATGTCTATTTGTTAGATATAATGGTTGTAGTAGAACAAATATCAGGTTTAAAACAGAGCTTAAAGGGAAGCAACTTTCTGCAAAACTTTGAAATATTTTAATATTCCCCCCGCTCCACTACCCTCACCCTTATTTTCCATTGGGGTAATCCAAACGAAAAGACACCAAAAAGTCGGTGAACAATTTGTGTTCTGCATTTGGGAAGAGGGAAGTGCAGATTCAGCTCCTTACTCTGAATGATTTGGAGTAGGAGCTTGAATGGGGCTCCCACACGCTAAGCCATTTGAGAGACTCTTGCTGATTTTGGTGAGAAATTCTAATGGAGTCTAGAAAGATTCCTCAGTTAATGGGTCACCGGAATTAGTTCCTGATTAACTTGATAAACCTATAAAAAAAAAAAATCTCAACTTCAGTTGTAGTATTTTACAGAATCAGTTCTTTGCAGTCAATTAATGGGGTATGTGTCTCTAAGAGCTTCCCCATCCACCCGGGCAAAATTATTGTGCTCTCTTCAGTGGCAACTGTATTCCAGCATGACCAGGATCACCGAGCAGGTTCCTGTGTGTGAGACTCTTTGCAAAATGGTGCACAGAGGTGGGGCTGTTCCCTCATGCCTGGGTATATAAAAATAGCCTTAAAATAGCATTAACATGACTGATAATATATCCTTATATATGGATGGTTCTGCTGCTGCTGAAACCACGTGTAATTATACAGGACTGGTGGCTACCAAATCTTAAAGATACTCGGGGATCTGAGGGATTCAGCAACACGAAATGCAATCAGCAGAGGCAATCTGAGAAAGCCCGGCACACGTGCTGACCTTTCCCGAACAGAAGGATTATCTGGAGCCAGAAAGGAGGGCTTCAGCTATTTAAAAAGATCTGGCAAGCAGCATCACCTCTAGATGTGCTGTAACTGTAATGTGGGGATGGTAATTAATTTCTGTCGAACTTTCCCCTTCTAATTACTTCACGTCAGTGTTTCAGTAAGTGCCACTTCTTTAAGCATAGCTAATTTAAAACTAATTTGGCTATCTTGCTTAGGCAGCTGCCCAGTGGTGTCAGCAGGAGTTTTACTTCGGACAAACTGCTTGGGCATTTACCCAGCCGCTCAGCCAGACTTTTGCAGCTCACGCAAAGATCTGTGCTGAAGGAAAGGTGCTGTTATCAGATAGTTGAAAGCCAATTTAGTGATGTTTTTGTGAGCTGCTGCCACCTCTGTAAAGACTGCAGTATATGCCAACGATTTGGAAAGGAGAAAGTTTCTCATTCTGTGCCTTTGGCTTCAGTGGGATCTTCACCTCTTTTGATGATTTAGGGTAATACCATAATAAAAACATGGTAGTGTTCATCCTCATCCGTAGTTAGAAGGTATCTTACACACAAGGAAATGAGTGACTATAATTAGTTATTTTTTCTAGCATTTATTTGTCAATTTGCATGTATAAATGATTTCACAAAGCAGTTTTAATGAGATCTGCGGTTTAAAAAGTTGTAATTCCTAAAGCAGTTTTGTTTTAAGGTTTTCCTCTTTCTTTAACTCCTCATTATCTTGTTTTGTTGTAGTTCTGATTACTTTTAAAGTATCTTCTGGTGCTTTTTAATCCATCTGATTAGGAAGATGGCTATTAAGATACTAAGAAAAATCAATATGAATGAAATGTAACATTTTTAAATCGAGCAGTTTGAACTTTGGGGTATTTTTTGAAGGATTTGTAGATAATTCTGACAATTCCAATCATCCTCAATGCTCTGGAAAGTCTTTCTCCCCTTAGTGAAACAGTGCTGGTTTTTAGATAAAGCAAGAAAATGGAAAAATGGGGTTGCAGGTTTTGTACTTTCACTTGTAGTTGATGATTTACTCTGCAACCTTTAGAAATCCACTGGAATGTATGTAGGCTTTCCAATAAACTGGAACTGGATCAATCAATTCCAGCTTAATAAAAATGGGCCACACTGTTGGCTTTTTTTGTTAACTGTGCGTTACTTACCTGGTTGTCAATACACAAATAACACTTAGAAAATGTTGACACACGTCGTCCTGAAGACTATATGGTATTTTAAAATTTGATTAATCAACACAGAGTTTATTTGCCTATTTCATGATGGTGTTTTGAAAGCTGAGGCCTATCAAGTATCCTTTAGATTCTCCACTGCAATGTATGTTTTTACATATAGGAAATTAAATAAGAAAATTATATATAGGAAATTAAAATAGTGCCTGCATCTAATTTGCTGCTACATTCACACACACAGTGACACTTCCTGCTTACAGGACAGCCTTTACTTGCCTTAGGAAGATGGACAACGTTTTCCCTTCCAGCTGTTTAAAAAGCCTTTGTAATTCAAGGCTCAGTTGAACTGATGAGAGTAACAAAAAAGTAAAGATCAGTTAGTCTTCCTCAAGTGGGGATAGAGGGGAAAAAATAATGTCTCTGTGTTATTTCACACATACAAAGCATCTGGAGCTCTTTAGGACATGTGCTCTGGAGCTGAAGAACATTTATTGCCCTCCACACAACACATGCATCTGTCACAGCTCTTAACATGATGGTGTTTAGCCTGGTTGGCAACCGAGCGTTCTTGTTTAGAGATAGCCTTTCTGGGATCACAAAAATACAAAAACAATTATTCTAGCTACCTCTTACTCCTACAGGAACATCTGTGCTAAGACCTGATGATTGTGATGTTTAAATATCTCATTTAGGCTAATTAAAACGTGGTATTTTGAATGGAAGTAGTTCTTGCTATTTCAGCGGATGTTGAAGCTCGGCTCTCAGCTGTCTGTCTGCCTACCCCTGCATGCTGCTTTCCTCCTGCTGCTGAGGACTTGCCCTGTGCATTAACTATTAACCAGGCATCAAGGCAAGGCCCTCCTTTGGGGATTGGCTGCAGTTTATTTGCTCAGTGTGTGTAGAACTCTGTTGCCTCAGGCGCCAAACAGAGCACCTTGGTCTTGAACTCCCTGGTCTGGGGCTGCTGAGAAGTGAAGTCGCCTAAGGGGAGCTGTATTTCAGCAGAGCTCTTGTTCTGCCTGCTTTGGCTTATCCAGGGTAATACCTGTAATGGGGCTTGGAAAATGCTCCATGCCTGGCACTTACCTATTCTCTGTGTCCTGTGTGTGAACCAGACAGGCGTGAGCTTGACTGAAAGCTACTTCAGATTTTTTTTTTTCCTCAAGCCTTTCAGTCTTGGGGTCTTGAGCTGAGGAGGAAAAGTGTGAGATATTTGGTGACAGAGCCCTTAAGTCAAGTGGCACTTTAAATGGTGTTTACATATAATTAGTCAAAACATTGCCTCTTCAACATCTGTACGTAGCATGTAAAAGAACACCCACTTGAGTATTCATGCAGGGGATGATTGCTGCCTGAAATACACTGGGGGAGAGAAGATGAAATGAAAATGAGAATACATGTTATATTTAAAAAAAGCTATAAACTGATTGCTGAATTATTTCAATAGAACCAGAAGAAGGATTCACACTATCCAAATAGCTTTGGCATAGGGCAAAGGGGGTAGAACCCAAATCCTTACTTGGGAACAGTTTGCCAAGTTTATGGAACAGACTTTTTCAGATGGCTGGCTGTAGGAGCCAAAGTTTGCCAGGGAGACCTTCCTCAGCCCTAATTTGTTCTAATTTACACATTTGAGAGGTGCACAAGAAGAGCAATGTTTGATCAATCCCATTACAGACATATTTATGTTAATTTAATGGCTAAGTTCACATGTGCTCTTTGGTATATCAGCATGAAAATGTGCTCCACGTCTATTATTGAAACCATTTTTAAATGTAGATTTCATGAGGATCAAAGATGATTTTTAGTATTTGTTTACTGCAGCCTGCAAACATATTAAAATTACAAAATCCATTGATCATCTTTCATCTTTTAGCAGATAAACAGCAGTTTTCTGTGAGTAAGTGAAGTTCTACTATTAGATACATGCAGCCTAAGGTGGAGGGAATAATATTTTCTCAGCAGGTGCCAGGAATAATGGAATATTTCTTTTTTTAAGCTTGATATTACTGTTTCAAAGGCAGTGAGGGCTATTGCTGCTGGGACCTCCTCTGTTTCTGTCCTACTTCTTCCCTTTTTACTACCTGGATTTTGTGTTTTATAGTCAAATGGTGTGGGTATGTCTTCCTAGTTATTTACCTCCCCACCATCTGAGATTTATTATCATTTCTGTAATTGTAAATGGTTTGAAAAATGCAAACAGAATTTGGGAAATCCAGAGATGTGAATTCATAAATATCTTTTTAAGTTTCCTTCTATTTGTCTTTCTCTGGCCATACTACATGTATATCCCTGGATGTTCTCCTACACACACGTTTCCTATATAAGAAAAAAAGGCTTTGTGTGTGTGCCTGTCACCTTTTACAATTTCATTATTGGAACTTAAGGGCCGGCAAATTTCCTGTCTTTAAAATATTGAATTTGTTGAATGACAAGAGTAACACCTTTGATATTATTTGAGAGATGTATAACCTCCCTGCTGTAAGAAAGATTTGGTTAAAAGTGCTGCTGCTTCAAGAGAATTTAAAACTGTGAGTGGAGAAAGGAATAGTACAGATCCTTTTAATGGAATTGTGAGAGGCAAGTTGTTTTTTTCCCCCCCGTGTAATCCTTTCATGTAGAGGGTCTCTGAACTGTCAGTAGTGTGGGAAGAGCAATGGTAGTTGCAACTAAATTTAAAGGAAGGGCTTTTCAGCAGCCTTTTTTGCTCGGGTTCATCAAACCATAAAAGACATGAATATGTTTAATTTCTCCATTTTTGTTGCTGATGACCTTCTTAGCCAGCTTACAGGTATGAACATAATGCAGTTCTGTGACATGCAGGTTCTAAAACTGACATCAAGCCCCAGTTTTCTGAATAACTGGTCTGAAGTTTCTGGCACGGCAGTAACTGTCTGTGCAGTTACCATTAAACACAGACAGCTTGCCTGTTGAACTCAAAATTTAAGAAAGAACATAATGTTTTATTTAGATACTACTTCAATAAAATGTCTGAGTTCATGACAGGAGATATCTGGAGAGCTGATCACAGCCATGGCAGTTCTGTCAGCTCCAGAAGGGTGTTGATGGCTTGTTGTCTTAGGGGAGAAAGAAATCAGGACAGCAAACCATTAAACCAGCACCGTACATCTTGGGTGTCTGTGTGTATGAGACTGAGACCTGCTGGAGTGCAAGGAGCAGACAAGTCTAAGTCTCTGTGCCCTCTCATGAGGGAAGAGTAGGGGTGATGCTCTGCTATAAGGAAATAACACCTTTGATGTGTCTGTTTTGGTCAGAGAGGCCTGTTCGTGTTGCTTATCCCAAGGTGTAGGTCATTGCTGCAGTCACGTTCCTTCTTCTCCAAGCAAACCACTGCTGGTGGGTGGATTGTGTGGACTCATGGAAGGACAGAGGCCTCATGCCCTGTTCAATATGTGAGATGTCACCTCCATACCCAGCATTGTGTATCAAAAAGTAGCTGTGTGAGTGCTGAAATTGGTCTAGGTTGGCTACACCAGACTTTTGACCCTTATCAGCACCTCAACAGGTATCAGTGTTGCAGTATGAATGGCACATCTCCTAAAAGCGTCACCATAAATGGACTCTTGTGAAAGCAGACAGAGAGAAGCCATGGTGCAAATTAGTCAAGCTATGCTAAAATTAGCTTCTTGATAGTTGACATTACAGTGAGTCTAACACGTTTTGGTCTTGCAATGCAGACAGGACTGTGATTTGTGTCTTTACCTTGTCCCTGAATTATGTGATAGCCTTTGGTTTTGGCTGGGCTGTAACGTGATTTGGGAATGTGGCTTGACACCATCTACGCTGCAGGATAAATGATGTTCCCAGCATGTTTGAGCAATTATCTGATGAGTACCTTATCCTCCCCCAGTGAAGGCTATTTTTAATCTTTTAATGAATCGGCACTTGCTACTCATCCCATTGCTTTCATTAATCTAATGATTTCTTATAAATTGGAAATACTTCATAACCCATAATAGGTCCTCACACTCCTCTCCTGAAGTAGTATGTTCTTGTAATTTTTATTCTAATGGGGCAAATCAAAGTGCAGAATGGTTAATTGTCTTTCAGAAAGTCTCTGTCAAAGCCAGCAACAGAACTCCCAATTGCTTTATCCATTAAATACGGTATCTTTCCATGTTTGAATTAATGATGAACTAATAGAATGGAAAGCTAGACTAGAGCAGGAAAGAAACTATTTATGTAACAGGAGCTTTGTTCATGAGCTTTCAGCTAAAGCAAGGGGAAGTTGTTTCATGTTGCTGGTTTTGCACAAAAACTGCTATATAAGTAGAAACTCTTATTAAGATAAGAAAAGTATCTCCACACAAGCTGTTGCAGCAAGAATGAAAAGGAATGGAAGATAAGTGCAGTGGTGGAGCATGTAGTAGGTGAGTTATAAGATACTCTACATACCTTTACAACCACCAAATTGAAAGAAATTTAAAAATCATCAACCAAAGCCAGCCTGACTGACAGCAAATAAGTGCCATGTCCAGCAGGGAAAAGCCCAGACATAGCAGTATGACACAGAATTTGGTTAAAAATCCATTTGGTGACTCATAACAGGACGCTGGAAATGCTGAAATTTTACTAAATAGTAGAGTCTTAAAGGACACATGCAAAGAAGATAAGGAGTAAATGAGATACATCAGTGAGGATTTAGGTTAAGATAGAAAGGGCATTGGAAAGGGAAGTCTTAACTGATATTAGATACAAGGTTTGAGTCTGGTTGTTAAAATGATACTCTCAGTGATACTATCCTTGTTACTGGGAATGCTAAAGATGTGCTGAAAACCAGAAGAGTAAGGCAGCAGGATTTTGCTTAAGCAACCATCTGTTGGATGGAAGCAGCAAAGCTGGCTTTACCTTGAAGGAGCTGAACATGAATAGCTGACATTTGAAGGGGGTCAAGATGAAAATAACCTCCAAAAAAACTGCCATGGATGTGTTGTTCTGTAGTGAACTGACAGAAGGGTGTTATGGCCTGAAGGGAAATCTTGCTTTGAGTGTGTTTTTCTCTTGAAAAGGCAATACTGCAACTGCTGCATTAAATTAGAAGTTTCAATGGAGAAAGTACATCCATCAACCTTCATGATTTGTTTCTTATTTCTAGCAGCATTTTAATAGAGAAGAACTTTGTTGTTGTTGTTTCCAAGCAAAATACACATGAACAGCAGGAATAAGGTCTTGAGTTCCCAGGGGATTGCTGTGAGACTGGATAGTGTGTCTGCATCAACCCAGATGTCTGTCCTAGGATTACTGCTGGGTAGCCAACCCTCAGGTGGGCTGCTACTGATCTTAGCAAAGCAGCAGGATGATGAACATTTGACTGCCTCAAAACATTGGCATCTGTAACTGGAAAGGTATGTAAATTTAAAACAGCAGGGGTTTTCCAAAGTGTTGAAGAGGAATGGGGAGAGTGGGTGGCAGAGGAGCCACCATAAATTTTCTCCAGATACAGAGGCTGAAAATGTTTGAATTCTTCCCCTTCAGACTTGCCTTAAGTTGAGGACCAGAATCAGAGGGGCTTTCAGGAAAGCCATGTGTGGGTGTAGAAAATGAAAGTATGGTAAGGCCACAGTCTTCAAATTCATACAGTGAATAAGTTCAATAATGTCGCGGGGTCTGAGGTTGTGATATTAATTTTCCTCTTATACAGGAAAACCACGGTGCCTCTCACATTGCTGGTTATCACACGATGCTGTCACGTGCCTTTCCCATTTGTGGCGCTTTTGGATCCAGGACTGTTGCTGATCTGCCACACGAACGTCAAATGGCCATTGTGTCTTTCTGTGCCTGTACCCCTTTGTTACTTGTTTATTTGGGTTCTGATTGTGCTGCACCTTGTACAGGGTATTAATTAATGCACTAATTGAAGCTAGAATTAACCAGAAACACAAGTCTTTGCAGGACTGAGGTGTGAGCAGTCTTTTGAGGACAGCTGCTGTATTTAAACAGGTGCACGTGTAACACCATAAACAGTATCATCTAAAACTGCAGTGATTGATGGCTGGGCCTCGAGACTATTTAATGATTTACAATGGCAATCAAGTCCTGCTGCTATCATTTTATGGGCACTGAACATTCATCAATGAGAAACACGACCCTCATAGCAAAGCAGGTTGCTATTGGGAGTTTCATGTGGAGGTCAACTGGATAGCTGAGTACCTCTGTCAAAAGCCTCTGGGTGATTTAAAGTAAGAGAGCTTTGTGGGTTTGGTTTGGGTTTTTTGTTTAAAATTTTCCGTCCATCTCCAGAGACAGTGGTGTTTTCTCACAAGAGCATCTTAGAGACTATGTCTCTTCCACTGCTGACTTGTTTAGGGTCAGAGAGGTGCTTCAACACCAAGACTGTGACTCCTTTTGTTTTCAATGTTTTTGTGCTCTCCTTCTGAAATGCGCAAGTGTCAGGCCGCTTTCCCCTCAACTCAGCAGAAAATGCTAGCACTGCTGATCTCTGTGACAGAGCAACGGGTGACAAACTGCCTTGTCATTTCAATCAAAGCCACCCACACTTGTCATTAGGTTTATCCAGGGTTAAACTGTTCATTACGCGCCAGCCTGGCTGCCAGGGGTGGCTGTTTTTCTTAATCTCGTGTCATAACTGTTGTAGGTCGGAGGCGGGGATGGAGGCACCTGCTGGCTCAAGTGACAGCTTTATGCTGGGAGCTGCAGACTCAGCTGAAAGGAAAAACAAATGGGGACACGAATTAGTGGGCCTGCAGTTCACAGGGATAATGCGTTTTGTCAAATTAAGAGTTTGTTTAAATGAAATTATACAGCAGTTCTCATCTCCTGTTTCCTATATATCTTAATTTTGGACTTCTGTGGAAACTTTGGTTTTCTATATTCCTCTTGTATCCTTCTCTCACATGAAACTGCTTTTTAGTGTTGTTTGGTTTTTCTTTTTTTTTTTTTTGTAAAGAGTCCTTGATGTTTTAATTTTTAATTGGAATATATTCAACAAAATTTGTTACCCATTCTTATTCCCAGTTTTTGGTTAAAAAAGGCAAATACATAAAAAGAGATGATGTGGACTCAGCTAGTGTAACCTATTTCACAGTGTAACAGCATAACTCCAAATACATTTTATTTTTATCATGTTATGTCTCTGGATTATAAACTTACTTTTCTTCATCTTGGCCCTATAGTTATAAACTAAAACTGTAATAAAACAGGGCAATACTGTTCGGTGCCTTATCTCTCAGAAGTGGGAATCTTGTTTTGAGTCTGACACTGACAGGCTTTGCCTACCACTTACTACAGCTAAGTGGAAATAAAGAGTATTTTTAAATTTTTCATTATGTACTGTGCTATTTGTTGTAAAAAGCCCACCTGGACTCCTGGGAGACAGCTAGTCCCTGAATAGCTAAGGGAGAATAGAATAGTTAGATTTATATTTATTTTTATCCCAAACACTGGAAAGAAAATGTCTGCATTTGAGTTAATTTGAGTAAATACTCTGATAGATTTTGTTTATATGATAACATTTACAGGTGCATTAAAACTTTGATTTAATTTTCATAGCATGTTCAAGTACTGGGTATAGTGCATGTGTATTTTTTTATAACTTAAACTACCTAAATTCTGGCAATACTGCCAATTATTCATTGCCACTGGATAACTTTAAATGACCCAAATATCCTAACCAATTTCAATAACCCAAGCTTTAAACCAATATAACTTATTAAAGCATGTTTTCTTATTTCCTCCTGATTTAATCAACCCTATACAGATAAAGAAGCATTTAAGATAAATATATATAATTATGTGTTATAGTATCTTTATTATATATCAATTTTATATTATTTTTAATATAGCATTGATATATAAAATACCTCAGTATGCTGCATGCTAAAAATAAGTGTATTCTAATAATGTTGAGGCTTTCCAAGAAAATTTATAGCATGCATCTCAAAGCTGGGCTCTGGGACAAGTTTTTATTATTATGGCCATTAAAATAAGGAGTTCTTTTCATACAGAAAAGCAACATCAGTCATCTGACCTGCATCTTTCCCTCGGCACTCTGAACAAAAGGGCTTTTATCAGCAAAGTTTCTCTCTGCTGGCTGAAATGCAGCAAAAGTAGACTGGGATAGTTTTTAGGAACCTCCTACAATTTTTCAGTCAGGTGCCTGGTTTGTTTAGACCCTTTGTTTATAAGGCAGAGCGGGTGAATCTTTTGGCCTGACATGGTGAGGGACATGGACCTAGACCTTCCATTTGGGATGGATAAGAGCAGTGACACCTCAATGCTTGCACAGAGTCAAGCCCTCAGTTTTTACCTGGGTTATGTGGTTGCAGGTGGTTTGAGTATGGTTGGAATTTATTACTGGATGATTTAAAATTGGAGAGCTTTCCTGTGGGATGTGTGTGGAGTGGGGAGAAAGGGTAAGATTAAAAGAAGGGGAGGAGAGAACGAGGCAAATGTTCTGTCAAGGTTAGGCTACTTGCAGAGACAGCCGAGGTGAGAACAAAAGAGAAAGCATCAGAGGGTAAGCAGCAAAGCATAGGGTTAAGGGGAGAATTGTAGGTATGATGGCCCAGTAACTTACCTTTATATCACCCTTTTCATGTTAGAAATTATCCTGGGAAGCCAAGCTGTGGTTCAGAGGCAAGATGCAATTCAAACACTGCTTTGACTGTGACCCCTAAGGCAAAGGTAGAAATGACCTTCCTAAAGTTTTGCTTACACAGATGAGGATGAGCACAGAATCCCAGAGAGAGCTCTGGATTCATCTCATGAGGGTTGTGGTGGTTGAACCTCACACAGCATGAAGCTGTGATAGCAGTACCTCCCTTGCAGGTGAGTACGTAGGTTTGGATAAACATACACCTTGTCCATCAGAACTGTCCACACCAGGGTTTGTCTTCTCTCCTTTTAACACTTTGTGTCCTCAGGTATTTCAGTTATCCATTCCTTGTACGTGAATAATCCTTACTGTTCCTTCACTGACTGCTGAAATTGGGATTGAACCATTGCAGGGTCAGTTCTGCGCATAACACAAGAATAGCAAATGTGCTGCTAATTCCCCAGGAACGGGAAGAGCAGGGATCAATTACAAATCTGTTCATGTTGCACCTCACTGGGCTGAAATGTTTCAGGATAAGTTCTATGGGAAATACACAAGAGAGGAATGTGGAAAGAAAGATAAAATGCAAAGCAGCTTTACCAAATATTATGAGGATAATTAAACTGATTACTCGGTAAATTATTATTAATTATCTCCACAAAGGAATGGATGGTGGATTTATCGGAATCATTTTTCCTGGTGCTACACACAGAACAGAGAGGCTGGAGGTATTGTACTTGATGGAGCATAGGTCCTGTAAAGGGCACAGTGAAGCTCACAAAAAAGTGTCCGTAGGATGTGCAGGTGAAAATTTGGGTCTGAAGAGATGATTAGTGAGGATTTGTAAAAACTGATATGGCTATTACTATTTAATATCATGTTTAACAACAACAGCAGAAAAATGTAGGAGTACGTGAATAAAACTTATAGACGACACAGGCTAGGAAACTGTCTTCAACACAGAAGCAATCTTCAATATCAGAATTTCATGGACATATAATCGACATATAATAACTCATCCAATGTGTCCCATTTATCTTTGTTTTAAAAATTCCAGAATACGACCACCTTATTTCCCTGCAGATTATGTCTTTAGAGTTAACAAAATAGTGGTAAACTGCTTAGCTTGTGGGTTCCCTTCCCTCCTGTCAGAAGTACAAGACAAAATTAGATGTAAGTTGGTATCTAAAGTTCAGCCAAAGTTTGCACCAGCTCTAATGATGTTTGAATTCACCGACTGCTGTGTGAATTATGTAATTCTTAACTTTTTAAAAAATTGAATACAAGTATTGCAGTGCTTTGTTTCCTTAGCTATGTTTTACTCAATAGCAAGGCATTCAGGGCAGCGTAATTCAGATATGTCAGAGATCTCATGTTTGCTGCTGTGCCACCTTCTGCCTCAGTAAACAAGAAGAGATCACTGTTTGCTTTTTAAAACAAAAACAGGGAAGTGTGTTCTAGTGTTTTCCCTCACTTCAAGCCCATTGCCATTTTAACCTGGATTTCCATGCCCTGCTCAGTGTTACCCTAGTGATTTTTATTGGGTGTAGCATGCATTCATTTACCTTCAATGTGTTTTGATGCCTATCAAAAGAAACCCATTAATAGTATCAAACATGAAATACTTAATTGTCATTAATATATCAACATTGGATACCGCTCCTTGAGTATATTGTGAAATTTGGAGGGAGCAGGACTAGAATCTTAGTCTAATCCAACTTCTTTTTTTTCCTGTATTTTTAGTCCGTGCTGAAAGCATAACAAGTTTGCAGGGAAATGTGGCTCTTGGAAGGAAGGTGGCAGATGAAAGATGGTGGCTTGGCTTTTTGTGAGAGTGTCCAAGATGGGCATTAATCCCTGCCTCGCTGCATAACTAAACACAGTCCCGTGAAACATTTGCCTGGTTCTGTCTGTTACAGAACTGCCATTGTGTCCTATTTTTCTCAAGTATCCAGGGCTTTTGTTTTTATTTACTTTCGAATGCAATCTAATTATTTCTATAACCCTGTTTTGTTTTGTTTTTTAAAGCATGTAGGGTTGCCAGCTCCCTGCCTCTGCTGTTTCCACCACATCCTATCTAAATTTCCTTTTACCTTTTCAGTAGTCGTGTGCTTGCCTGCCTCTATACATTTTGCTCTGTCCTTCTGTAGCTGGCAGAGGAGCCCTTGCTGTGTTTGTAGCTTTGGGAGCTGCTGAATGCTTCTCAGTGGTCTGTCTCTTTT
>QWTY01022015.1:0-11595 GCA_008033365.1 Pseudorectes ferrugineus | reverse complement strand
CGGGGGAAGTTCCCCCCCTCCGCCCCCCACCCCACCCCACCCCTGCAGCCTTTGGCACCCTGCGTGGGGACCCCCGGCAGGAGGGAGCCTCACCCCGGCCCCGGCTAGGGAGCACTGGCTCTCTGGAAGTACAGCTTCATTTTGAAACAGCGTAATTTTTTGAATTTAAAAAAAAAAAAAAACGCTTGCCCCGCCGCGGTCCGCTCAGACATCTCTTGGATGACTCTTAGTGCGAAATCCCCATGCAGCTGGGGAAAGCAGGAATTTGGGGAGGAAGCTGGCGATTCGGGTCTGCAAATGCAACGTCCTTCAGCACTCTCCTAGTGGAGGAGCGACCCAGCCTCATTTGGCCTTTTTAATTTTAATTACCTTTTTAACACTATCATTTAAATTATTGAGCCTGTGAGATATTTTCAGCAGGTACTTTTAATTACAAAATTGTTTTAAATTGATTCCATAATTAGACTTGGATTACTGGAAAAGTCTTAAAGTAAACTGCTTTGCTGTAAAATGAACTTAGCTGTGATAATGAGAGCAGCTTCACATTCCTACTCCGGCACAGTATTACATATTTGTGTTGGGGGAATAAGCCATTTTATGATTGAATCAGATCACTAATGGCAGACAGAGCCCAATATAAAAATTGCTTGGGCTTCTTCTCATGCCAAAGACTTATGCCAAAATTTTCTAACTTGAGTGCCTAAGCCCCAGCAGCTCCAATCCAGATGTGTTTTCTGTCACTGAATATGGACTTACAGGAATACGGCTGAAGAGGACTTCAAAAGGTCATCTTGTCCATCCTCCTCCTGATTCAATCCTAGTTTTCTCTCTGGAGATGATAATGCCATTTTCCAATAGAAATCCCGTGACTGCAAATATGATTCCAGCTAAACAAGCTTTTAAACTGCTGCAGTCACTACATATCCCTCTTTAGAAATCAATGGCTTTTTTTTAAATTTTATTTTATTGCAACTGTGTAACCCTTGATTTCCTGGCCAGCTCACGTTTCGGTGTGGTGGTGCTATTCAGCCTGTCCTGTGCCTTTCTCGGGATTGGAGTTGTGTGTTCTCCTGTCCTTCTCTAACCTCCTTCTTGTGGCTCCATTCATAAAAATGAAGCTGTTCCAAGGCCCCCTCCTCCCCGAGGCTCTGCATACCCCACAGTTTGATTGTCAGCATTTATTTAGCCGATTAGTGCAAGAGGTTCTTAAAAACATGGCTTATATCTCCCACGAACGGAATAGTTTTCATCACAGCCTGCAATAAATTATTGTGCGATGTTGATCGTTATTAACGCCGCTGCCTTTCACCTTGGTAGCGTAACTAATTCTGTATCAAATTTCATTTGTAAGGCATTTTAGCATCTTTCAATAATTTGGGGCTTTTTTTGGTCCAGAGTCTAGGAAAAGACAATGCACTGAACGATTGTGCATGGGCATAATCACCGGTGAAAAACATTCATTGCTGTTCTGATTATTGCTATTATTTTCCAGTGTGGTTGTGCTCAGAAAGGTAGGCACTGTATAAATCCCAGCAAATGTACAGTCCTTTCATGTGGTAGAATATACGGTTGTTGGGTTCCTGTCACCCTGAGTCATTCGAGTGGTAAAAATAATGAGCTTTGTAATTAGAACAGAGGACTGTGAATTAGCATCCCTCCTATTTTAGGCTCTGTTGTATCTGTGAGCGAGCTCACTGTGCTTACACAGCTTGCTGTGTTTGCTGTGAGGGCTCAGCTCTTGGCTCCTCAGCCTGTGACCCAGAGCTTGGGAACTTGTAAGCAGCTGTTGACCAAAGTTGTGATTTCCCAGGACCTTTGAAAATATCGTTTCTGTAGGACTCTCGTTTTATGGATTTGTGTATTTAGACACAAGGCACGTGGCATTACTGACTGGTTTGGAAAATGTAGCCCCAGCCTCTTTCTGTCTTCTCATTATCTGTTAAATAAGGATAATCATACTTCTCTCAGAGATTTGAAAAGAGCTTTGATGACATTTAATGAAAATACTATGGAGGTGGAAAGAATTTGTTTCAAAAGCTTTAGAAAAACAGCACTGACAATATGCTGAAATAAAAACTACCTCACATATTAAAACATTAAAATGAATAGTTTAGGGTTATTTTTTCTATAAAGCAATCCACAGCTTATATTTTGGATCCCATTTACAGCTTCTTCCCTTCCTTGGCTGATACCAGGATTTGTCTCCTGTAATAATCCTGTCATGACTTGTGTGACTCCTTCTATTTTATATCTGACTAAGCTCTATTGATTGTCACGTTCTACCATTTCACCCCAAATCAATACTACTTATAACTCTTTTTTTTCTTGTCAATAACCCTACAGAGAATAACTTTGTTTATTACACTTTGACTTTCGCAAAAGTGGATCTAGCGAAAAAATTTGCTGTAGAAGTGAACTCAAATGAGCAAACCTTTCAGCTATCAATATCCCTCATTCCTCCCTGATGTATTTAAAACTCTGCTGATACCGAGGATAAAGTGTATCTCTCATACTTCAGCTTGTTGCTTTCAGCTAAACATTTTTGTTTACAGAATCATAGAATCGTTTAGGTTGGAAAAGACTTTTAAGATCATCGAGCTGAAGTGTTAACCCAGCACTGCCAAGCCCACCACTAAACCGTGGGCCCAAGTGCCACATCTGCACATCTTTTAAATACCCCAGGGGTGGCTGACACAACCACCTCCCTGGGCAGCCTGTTCCAGTGCTTGACCACCCTTTTGGTGAAGAAATTTTTCTAATATCCACTCTAAACCTCCTCTGGTGCAACTTGAGGCCGTTTTCTCCTGTCCTGTTGCTTGTTACCTGGGAGAGGAGACCATCCCCCACCTGGCTACATCCTCCTTTCAGGTGGTTGTAGAGAGTGATAAGGTCCCTCCTCAGCCTCTTTTTGTCCAGGCTGAGCCTCTCCAGCTCCCTCAGCTGCTCCTCATCAGACTTGAGTTTCAGATCCTTCACCACCCCTTCTCCGGGCACTCTTCAGTAGCTCAATGTCCTTCCTGTAAGGAGGGACAAAAAAAGAGACTAAGCAGGAGCAGGCTGGGAAGGCTGGTATGAGGAGAAATGAAATGCATAGTGGATGGAGCTGATGACAACTTAGTTTGGAGTTTTAAGGTATTGTACAGAGTTCACTGTGAAATCTGTAGTATGAAGATAATAGCTGTAACAATAAACTTTAAAACATATTTCAAATTCCTGAAACTATATTAAAATGGTGGAGGATGACAAAATCTAATAGGAGAGAGAGAAAAAAAAATTCAGTAAGCTTCTGTTTTTGAGGTTTGTTACGTGGTCTTCCACCCAGATGTGACTTGGACTTTGTTGTCACGGATCAGTTGGGTGAACTGTGTTCTTCTGCGGTGTCTTGTGGAGGGCCCAGTGGGGAGTCTCAGGGCTGCAGCACACATCACCACAGGCTTGGAGGGGCCATGACCTTGTCTTGCCTCCTGGCCTCGAGCAGGATCAGCTTTCTGGCTGGTTTTCTTGTTCTGTTCCATCTCTTCGATCTTCCGCTGCAGAAATGCACACTCCAGTTCCTCCAAAGCCTGGAGGGCTCCAGTTTCTCCGAACTTTTCCTAAAAGTTTTTGTCATGCTTTCTGGATTGCTGGTTATTCAGACCATGAGCTTGCTCTCATGGAACCACTTCCCTGTGGAATGCGCCTCACTGCCACTGACACAGAGCTGAGGAATACCTGCCTGTGCCTTAGAGCTCTGCTCCTGCTCGGACATCCAGGGTACCTTTGCTGTCATAGGATGCTGCTGGGTTATATTCAGCTTCTGTAGCTCCCAGGCTTGCTCCTGCAGGGCTGTTACGTGCCCAGATGTTCCTATTCCATGTTGCTGCTTTTTTTGGCATTGCACTCAATTTGTGGTGTTTCCCTGGTTGCGTGTTTTGCAGGCAACATCCCTGCACAGCGGTGGTGTTTTTAAGTTGGGAAATACATCGTGCTTGATGGTAAAGAAATTTGGCATGTTGTGAAACCTTCAAATATATTGAATTTTAGTGATTCCGTGAAAAATAGCGGTGGGCTTCTTTTTCTAGACCAAGGCTGAATTGTTACTGCTCTGTGATTGCATTGCATTTGATTGAAATTTTGGTTATGCCTTGGTTATGGTAACTAATGATTGACTTTGGATGTAGTGGCCATCACAAACACATCCCTCACGTGTCTGAGGATGGTGGACTTGTTTCCCTGGGGGAGTAAAAGTTTTCATGTGTGCTGATGATGCAGGCCTGTGATAGGGCTGACTTTTTGGTAACCTGCAGTTGTTTCTGGCAAGAAAAGCCAGTCAGAGATTTGCCATAACCGCCTTACATGTGATTTTGGGATTATAAAGAAGGTTTTCTGAAAACTCAGGATGTTTTCTGACACCCTCTCACTAAGTCTGTAGTTAATGTATTTTACTGTCTCCCTCTCAGCGTGTCTGCTTTGCTTGTCAAGCAAAACAGACATTTCAGCCTCGAGTTCCCTGTACATTTGATGAAATCTTCAGTTATTTTGCAGGATTGTTTTTAACCTCCAGTTTATTGGAGAAGCTCAGTGTTTTGGAAGGAAGAGATTTTTCCCACCGTGACAGGATCTCAGTCCCAGATGAACCTCATGCAACCTCTGTTCTCAGCAGCTAAGTACCATTCCAGTGCTGTTCTGATTGCAAGTGGCAAGGCCGGTGACATCGGAGGATGATAGTTCATCATTTGTCTTAGTGGCACATCCATCTGCCTACAGCCTTGAGAGAGGTGGGCATATTTGATAGATTAATCTTAAATCAGTTTCTTAGCACTCTGCAAGAAGGAGCTTTATCACTGATGTGCCGTGCCATTTGGAGACTGAGGTTAACCTTGCTTCTCTGCTTTGCTCCCTCACTCCCAGGATTGCAATAGAATATCTTTGATCTCTGTGTTAGGGATGATTACAACTTTAGGAGAATTAATTAATTATGCTTTGCTTGATTTTTCTCATCTGTAAAGTAGATAAGCGATGTATTTTGTGGGCGTGTTATGAGGGAGTTCGAGAACCTCCCAAAGAAAATGTTACCAGAATGAGAAATAGGAATTTTAGCAAAGTAGAAACTGAACTTTACCTAAGTAGAAGGTTCTTTAATATTCATAATTTTTGTTGTTGATATTGGTGGGGTTTAATAATTAAATATGCTTACCAGAACTAGGAAGATGCTATCTTTTTTAACTTTTACAGATTCTTATAGATTTTTTCTACAGCATTGATCAGGTACTCAATGCTTTTCCCAAATATTGTCTAGCTCTGATTGCAATTCATTTATTTTTATAACAAAATACACATTATTAGAAGTAGGAAACCTTGCACTCGTGCTGTGCATTTTCATGAGGTTTTAGGCAGGAAAAGGACAACAAAGTGTGGCCTGAATCCATATTTGCTGTGTGCCGGTGCAAAGGCTGGGCTGCACTTACTGGTGAGCATTGCTTAGTCAGAAAATGAGCTCGAGGGATAAAGCGGAGTAGTGTGTACAATTTGATTCACTAAGTGGAAAAATTTGCTTTGCTAACATATTAAGGGGACTGAAGGTACAAGTATCTTACCAAATTCAGCAATTTAACTGTGAAACTGGCATCTCCTCACTCGGTTTTATATCTCCTCAGCCACTTCCTTCGGGGTGGCACAAGCAGAGCATTATGAAACCAATTACGGGCGGTACATCTATTAATTCTCACAGTGGCATGGTTTATAACTGCAGATTTTGGTGTCCACACACAGCTTCTATCTGACTGTGTTACCCCATTGCTTCTGTTGACACCAAGTTTGGCCTCCTGCTTCTGAGAGGGGGCTCCCAATGGCTTTTCCTGAACAGCTGGGCTGCTGATAGGATTTATCCGAGTCGGGATGTTTCTTTCTCCTCGTACTGTAAACAGTGGAAGCGGTTGGTGGTGCCATCTGTGCTCACTGAGATTCCGTGGGGCAAATGTGTTTCCACGTTTGTGACCCTAGAATCTTTTAAATCGAGTAGTGTCCATCCTGGGCTGCTCTTCTGCTTGTTGTTAAGAGATTGTACCAAGCTTTTTTTAGCTAGGGAGGTTCCAGAATTTATCAGGAGCATTTCTGTACTAATTGATTTTGTCAGTGTGACCAACTTTAGAAAGGAGTATAGGGGCTTTTCTGCCAGCATCCCTACTTACTTTTGATAAACATATCTCATTAAACCCATAATTTGACAAATATTCTTGCTTGTGGTAGCTTAATAGTAACAATAGTAATAAAAATGTGACTTTTTTTCATATAGCTCTTCCCATCCATGGTGTTTAAAGCACTTTATAAAGGAACGTAAGTTTTATTATGTCCCTTTGTAGATGGAGAAATGACTGTAGAAAGATTAAATGTCTTGAAGACACATTTCATGTAAGAAACAAATGTTGCCGTAGACAGGGAAGAGATCCTTTGGATCTTCATCTGGCACTTTCTTCTGTAAATAGAATTTAGGGAAATTCCTAATCCACATTTTTATAATATGGCCTCTATAATAGGATTTTTTGGCTGTGACTGTCTTCTAATTGAGATGAGCAGCTGATTTCCTATTCACTTAAATTGCTGCTTAAGCAAATCACAGAGAGAGTTTTTCCAGTGTGGTTTATTTGCCTGACTCCTTTATGTCTGAGATAGCACATGGCATTTTTCCAGCCACCAAAAACATCTTCAGAATAACAACAAAAAAAAGTGTTATGAGTTAGGGTAGAGCCCTGACAAATGGTATTATGCAGGTTTCTCATGGTGTAAAGCCCATATTAACAGGAAGGGTATTTCCGCCTTGCTCAGTCATCTGGTTCATGATCACAGTTTACACAAAAGGGCAACATTAGAGAAGTATTGCATGTGATTTTAAATTAATTCTAACATACTTGAACAGTTAGAGAGGAGAAGATCATTGCGTGACCAGGCAGCTCCACGCAGACTGACATGAATGCCATTGCCTTATACTGCCCATCCCACTTTAGAAATCAGTGGATGTGTAATGTGCTCCCATAAAAATATGGGTTCATCTTACAAATGTTTGCTCATGAAAACATGAGATGTAATGCAGAGGACACAGAAGGATGAAACAGGTCTGGTCCCTTGATCCTTGCTGCACATGGTGAAGCGGGGCTAAGGGTGCAGCAGAGTTTCTGTGTAAAGCCAAATTCTGCAACTAGTAAAAATTTACAAAATCTGAAAAAAAAAAAATCTGTAAACTGAAAAGAGGAAACAGAGCTTACAATAGCCTGAGGAAGAAAATAGGTTATGTTACTAAGGATTAGATTATGTAGAAGTTGGGTTATTGAGGGTATCATGAGATAATATCCTAAAAATAAACTCTCTTGTACATTGCTAGAGAAAAAATGGGATATGGCATGCACATGAATCAGAGGAATCATTATATCACTGGACTCCCATTCCAGAGACCAAGAGAACACGCTAAAAAGAAGAGGTTGTCTTTGAAAATGCAGCACCTTCAGATCTTTTTTGGTACTGCAGAAAGGCAGCAGAACTCATAGCTGTTTATCTGTCACGAGGCTGGAGAACACCATACAGATTCAAGGGAAAAGCTGCCATACCTGCTGGGAGGGAGGAGATGATGCTCAGAAAAAGAAGCCTGTAAACATGGGGTCCTGTTCTCACTTCTGTCATTAGCACCAGCAAGTGTGTACGGTATAAAAGCTATGGAACAGAAACTTCATTTCCATCTTTCAAGACATGGGACAACACACTTGAGAGCAGAGTCACAGAAATAGGAGTGAAAAAGAGCTCAGAAGCACCTGTAGTTTATCCTCCTGCCCAGAACACGGGAGTCACACATTTACCTCAGGCATGTTACCATTTGAGACTTTAGGTTGGAAACTCTACAGTCTATCGCAGTGCTTCATTCTCTTAACCATTAAAAAGGTTTTCGTCAAGTCCAACTCAAATCATCATTGCTGTAACGTAGGACTCAGAGGACTTCTGTCTCTAGTGTGGGATTCCCAAGTGTTACGTCCTCCACTGTGCTGCCTGTTAGTGCAAATCCACCAGTGCCATGTCTTGGGCCATCCTGACTGCTCCTGTCAGTTTCCTGGGTCAGGCTGGAAGAATCCAGGCTGCCCCAGTGCAGCAAAGTGTCTTTGAAAAGTTTTGGATTAATTAACAGCCTGGGAGCTGAGGTTTAGCTGTAACTGCCCAACGTTCCTGTGTTGCTGGTGATTCTCGATGGTGGAACTTCCATTTTTCTGGTTTAGTGAAGGTCACAGCTAAGTTTGTATTTAACATAACATCTGATATCTTACCAGCAGCTAACAAAAAGGTCAGCTTTACCTTGCTAGTTCGGAAGGGCTTGCAAGGATTTTCCAAAGTCACAATTCGAAAGCATCAGGAATAAATCTCAGAGCCCTCCCATAAAAGATGCTTATTTACACAGTCTGTTCTCCTTGGGGATATTAGACCAACTCTTTGTACTTGATCATGATGTAAACAGTATGGTTATTGCCACAGTAAATTGCACCCAAGTGAATTTGTGTTTTACTTCTGTAGACTGAGTGAAGTTGTATATACTGAACAGCCCCGTGGTAATAGATTAGATCCACACAAAAGCCAGTCAATAGCTTAAGACTTCCATGTGTGTTTGCAAATAAACAATTTTAACTGGAATTTTTATAAGCAGCTGCTTAACAGCTGTCACCCCCAGTGCCTGAGTTCCCATTTCCAGTGAAATGGTTGCTAATTATGGGTATCCAGAAAGATTGTGTCATTCAGGAATGGCAGGGGGAGAGGTGGGGGATATTAGAGTGTGTGTGGGGAGGAGTTGCTTGGTTAGGCTGAAATGGAAGTTAGATTTAGAGCAGCACTAAGAGCTGAATTAGCAAGAGGAGATCTGCAATGGTGTGGGGACTGAAGTCAACAGCACTACTTGCTTGGGTAAATCTTTTAGCTGTAAGAACTTCATGGCATACAGTGTGGTTTTTTATGCATTTCTAATATTCTGTGGAAGCCTACCACGCTATTGCTGTGTTTTGTGCAAGAATGATTTGTATTCTGAAAGCCACGGGTACTTATGAGACAGAGAGGCATTTTTCTGTATCTCTCCACTTAGTTGACATTTTTAGGGATATTTTGTACACATCATCTTACTCAGAGAAAACACAAATGATCCACTTAGAACTGCAAATAAATAATAAATAATTTGGTCTCCTGTAAATTGGACTTATAAAATAGCTTGATTGCAATTACCAGCTTTGCAGTAATCTTGAAGGAATTAAGATAAAATGGTGTTATCATGAGCAATAGTAAAAATGAAAATACACAGACATTTGTCTTGATCTTGTAAAAGTGCAGAACATTCTTCTCTCTTCTGAAGGGGGACTATGACCCCCCAAAAGTACAGTCACAACCATTCTGGGGGAGCACCACGCTGCTGCAACCACAATCCTGCTCTATCCCTCCTTGGGTTCAGAGATAATCATCCTGGGCAGTTCTTCCCGTTGCTGACTCATACAATCACATGCTCTCTTCTCTGCACTCCTTGTTCTCTTCTCTGAGGCCTGAGGTTCTTCTGTGGGGCCAGTGAAGAAGTATGGGGGATACAGCGTCTCTTTTCGTCAGACATAATTCCAGGTTAGTACCATCTGGAGTTACATGGGTGAGCTGGAGGGGGTGACATGGTTGTGACAGCACAGTGCCCACACTTTAAACCTGCCCCTCTCTCTGTGCTATGGGATTCATGTCCCAAAAAGCAAGGCTGTTGTTTCAGGCCTTCCCCCCTTCTCTTTTGACACTCAGAAATGTTTGCCCAGATGGAAGAATCCAGCTTTCAAGTCTAGCAGAGTCCTTCCCTGCTGATAGCCTGTGCCTCATCTGTCACTGCTGCCCTTATCCAGTGCATCTGTCTTAGAGACCAGCACAAGAAAGGTACAGTCTAGGACTGATTTTGTCAAGGCTAGGCTGGTCTGTAGAGGCTAGGATATTTTAGTTCAAAGGGAAGATCCCAGTGAAAATATTCACCAGATAAAATATATGAATGATTGCACAATGTGTGTAGATGAAGCCCAACTCCATTAAGCCTATGATCTCTTGGAAATTAGGTCATGATGGGACACGCCTCGGCACAGTGGCTGTAAGAGATGCCAGTGGAAGAAATTGCAGGAAGGGGCATCTGTTTATAAAGGAGGGGTGAAGGAAGGGGTACGTAGCTGTCTTTGCATGCAGCCATGCACTGATGCACTTAGCGTGCCCCTTATTAATCTTATGGATAGGGAGGAAGATAAATAGAGAGATGTATGCATATATGCTGAATAAGAAACTAAAAAAAAAAAGCCCAATCCAGCAATGAAACGGCAAAAAATATACTACTCTCATTGACAGTCATTCCAAGGTTCTTATGCTTGTTCTTAACATTTACAAGGTTGCTTTTTACACTGAAAAATGGATAAGCGCTGCCTCTAATGCTTCTGTTTAGGCACAAGAGTGATACTGGATTCATGTGAGGGATGGAGAGGGGGATAGAGTTGGGTATATTTAGATTCTATTTCATTTTTATTTCATATTCAGTAATGTTACAGAGACGGACTTCATTCCTCATTTCAAAGAGAAATCCATCAGATAAATTGCGTTCACTGCGGGGAGAGGAATTTTGTCAAAACCAAGATGAAAGATGCCTTCCTGCAGTAGCCTTGATGTACTAGGAGGTTTGTTTCCTGGATGCTGTTAATAGGTGTGTTTTTTAACCCCGGGTTCTTCATGTGGAAGAGTTTTCTTGGTTCTTCCAACAGGCTGTCTGAGAATCCTTGTACTTAGAGCAGGTAGATCTATGCAGCTCAGGAAGTCAGTATGTCGGCCAGGCCAAGGTTACAGGACTGAAAAAAAGAGTATTTTAAACTTCTTTTTAGAATGCCAACGTTATTAGAATATTAATAAATGTAAGGGGGCCCTCATTTAGAGTAGCTCAGAATTATGTCAACTAGAGGTTTTGCTGCAGTGCATTAGTATCACAGGTAAATGATTCATGACATTTGCCATCCTGGCCTGTTTAAAGCTGTAATTTAAATATGCAGACTTTCAGGGAAAACAGTTATAAATCTGATCTGACTTTTTATATATTTTATAAATCTGATCTGATAATTATTTTTTTCCAAAGGAACAATGTAGCAGCTCCCAGTTGCAACTCTGTAGTCATTTTAGCATTTGCTGTTTATAATCCCTTTTTGCCATACTTAATCTCAGTTTAATTCTTCGGTTGTTTTATTGGAGAGGAAAAAGTCCTTTGGTAGTGCATATATACATATATTGTTAGAAAAAATATTTTCCATATGCTGATATTTTCTGTCCTTGCAGTCAAGTGATTCTGTTACCGTAAAATCTCCTCTGAAGTACAAACCCAAGGCAGTGCAGGGAGCTGCAGCAGGGTTTCAGGAGCCAATGGGACTGGCAGCTTACTGTGAATGTTAACACGAGACTGCTGTTTGTTAGCTTGGAAATCCATTTGCTGGTTTTTCCCTGATCTGAACGTGTTTGGAAATAGGATGATGTAGGGATTTTCCTATTCATCAGCTTTCCATTTCTCCTGTGAATTTCCTATCTCGCTCCAAGGCAGTCATTCAGGCC